>CM075943.1:1482758-1530424 GCA_038030265.1 Corythucha ciliata | reverse complement strand
ACAACGTCGTCGCGGACGCCCTATCTCGAGTACAATCTGTTTCAACGGCTCTCGATTTCGAATCGTTGTCTCAATCGCAACAATTAGACCCCGAGCTTCAGTCTTGGGAATCAAAAACGTCTTCTCTTACTCTCGAAAAACTCATCGTTCCTGGCACGCGAATTGAGATAATTTGTGACACCTCAACAGGTCGTCCTCGCCCTTTTATTCCTCATCCTTAACGACGCTCAGTTTTTCTCAAGTTACACAACCTCAGCCACCCCGGTGCTCGTGCGACTACAAGACTGATCACCGAAAGATTCGTTTGACCGTCAATGAAGAAGGATATTCCCGCATGGACACGTGCTTGTCTTGCTTGTCAACCAACGGTCCAAAGTTTCGCGACACGTCCACTCACCGCTAGGACATTTCGACACTCCTACATCTCGTTTCTCTCACGTCCACATCGATTTGATCGGCCCACTTCCACTTTCGAATGGTTTCAGGTACTGTCTCACCTGCATCGATCGTGTCACTCGATGGCCAGAAGTAACTCCTCTTCCTGACATCACAGCTAACACCGTTGCTCTCGCTTTTCTATCCACGTGGATTTCTCGTTACGGCGTTCCAGAAAAGATTACTACTGATCGCGGTATGCAGTTCATGTCTGCAGTTTTCTGCACACTTTCGAAACGTTTCGGAATCGATGTGTGTCACACAACGAGTTACCACCCGGCATCCAACGGCTTGGTCGAACGCTTGCATCGTCAGCTAAAAACCGCCATCACTTGCCACGCTGACAGAAATTGGACCGAAAAACTTCCCCTCGTTCTGCTTGGAATACGATCCGCCTTCAAGGAAGATCTTCAAACCACCTCGGCAACCCTCGTTTTTGGAGAAAGTCTTCGACTTCCAGGAGAATTCTTGTCACCTCAACCCGAAACAAATTCTACTCCTGAGTTAATCGAACACCTCGCTAAAATCATCAGTCAGATCCGACCAATACCGACTTCTCGACATTCGACACCTGGTAGTTTCGTCTTCAAAAATCTCGACTCTTCTACACACGTCATGTTACGTGATGACAGCACTCGTCATCCCTTCCAAAATCGTTACTCAGGACCCTATCCCGTCGTTAAACGCGACAAAGTCTACAAGACCATCACGATCAAGACCAGTTCTGATAAACACGTAACAGTCTCAATCGACCGTGTCAAACCGGCGTATTTTCTTCACGAAGACGTAGACTCTACCACCCTCACCCACCCGACAACTTCAGCCATAAACAAGAAGGTTCGCTTCGATCTGGGCGAGCTACGCTCTCCTCCTCCAAGGGGGTGATGTGGTGGAAATTTTCGACCACATTGTTTTAGAAGGAACAAATGAATTTAGTGCCGTTCCGATTTTAGAATTTTTCTTTTGAGTTTTGGGTTCTGTCAAAAATAAAATACTTTTTGTCTCAAGCGCCTCCCAAGTAGCAGAAGGTTATATCAAAAATATTTTTAAGATATGATAGTGATATATTCAGTATATATCAAATAGATATTGAAATATATTTGATAGGTTTTAATCTGATATCAATTTCCCAATTTAAAATATTTATTTCGCCATGTATTCAATATATGTTAAATAAATTGATATACTTGGCCAAATATATATCAAAAATAAGAATAATTGATATCATAAACATGTATTCCAACATGTTTTCAAAACATTTTTCGATGACATTACAAATTGCTTTATAATAATTATACAGGGTGTTCAAAAAATGGATGTCAATATTTTGCCCTGTGAATGTACGTCCAAAATGCGTCAAAATTATCCGTATTAACCATAGTCCGATTCCTAATATTTTCCGAGATATTAAGGAAGTAAGCACTTTTGTAATGGGCCTCGTTTTTACGGATAAAATCGTTCGTAGCTTGGCAACCAGAGCTCTCACATCAAATTAAGTGGCACCATTGGAAAGGACAGACTTTTTTCCATTAGACTTCGTGTTGTTCAATTCGATTTTGTACGTACGCGCTGAGGAAATCAGCTGCGAACTCAAAATTATGTTCAAGTTCATCAACGTTGCCCATAATTTGAAGTCAGATTTCTGCTCAACAGGTGCTTTCCGAGATGACATTTTTTGAGAAAAGTTGGCGCACGTTACCATCGTTAAAGTGACATATTCATCCCCACCATTTACCCACAATTTTTCAGAGTTTCTCTATTCATACTATAAAAAACGCTACATGCATCCTCATGTAGCCATTACATTAATGACCAGAGTAGCTCCTAATAATTGTAACTCTCATGTTTTATTACTCTTCTTCATTGCGATAGGCGGATAATTTTTCTAGATTCTCATTTCTAGAAAATTTGGAAGTTCTGAAAAAATGAATTTTTTAAATTTCCACTTTTCGGTGATTCGGTAGGGTTTTCCGAAAGTAAACCCCTAGAAAACACGAATAAATTCATTACAAATTCTAAAATTAAGTTATCCATAGAAGTTTTCGTACATAAAAGGGATAAAGTAATTTTTAATTCAAAGAAAAATTTCGAATTGCCTCCCTTGTTAGCGGATACAAAGTTGTGCGCGTCTTCCAACGACCGGTGGACCTTATCGAGCAATTCATCACGGATACTGTTGCACGTGTTGATTATTTTTCGTCTTATGTCTCTATGTCTGGAATAGGATCTGCGTAGACTATAGTTTTGATGTGTCCCCATGCGTAGAAGTCTAAAGGGTTCAAGTCAGGTGAACGCAGCGGCCATAAATTTGGACCAGCTCTTCCGATCCATCGGTTCAGGAAAGTTGGGTCCAGAATACGGCGGGCTAATCTACTAAAATGAGGAGGAGCTCCATCGTGCATGCAGATCCTATTCCAGACATCGAGACATTAAGACAAAAAATAATCAACACGTGCAACAGTATCCGTGATGAATTGCTCGATAAGGTCCTGCACCGGTCGTTGGAAAGACGCGCACAACATTGTATCCGCCAACAAGGGAGGCAATTCGAATTTTTTCTTTATATTAAAAATTACTTAATCCCTTTTATGTACGAAAACTTCTATGGATAACTTAATTTTAGAATTTGTAAAGAATTTATTCGTGTTTTTCTAGGGGTTTTCTTTCGGAAAACCCTACCGGATCACCGAAAAGTGGAAATTTAAAAAATTCATTTTTTCAGAACTTCCAAATTTTTCTAGAAATGAGAATCTAGAAAAATTATCCGCCTATCACAATGAAGAAGAGTAATAAAACATGAGATTTACAATTAGGAGCTACTCTGGTCATTAATGTAATGACTACATGAGGATGCATGTAGCGTTTTTTATAGTATGAATAGAGAAACTCTGGAAAAATTGTGGGTAAAGGGTGGGGATGAACATGTCACTTTAACGATGGTACCGTGCGCCAACTTTTCTCAAAAAATGTCATCTCGGAAAGCACCTGTTGAGCAGAAATCTGACTTCAAATTATGTGCAACGATGATGAACTTGAACATAATTTTGAGTTCGCAGCTGATTTCCTCAGCGCGTACGCACAAAATTGAATTGAACAACACGGAGTCTAATGGAAAAAAGTCTGTCCTTTCCAATGGTGCCACTTAATTTGACGTGAGAGCTCTGGTTGCCAAGCTACGAACGATTTTATCCGTAAAAACGAGGCCCATTACAAAAGTGCTTATTTCCTTAATATCTCGGAAAATATTAGGAATCGGACTATGGTTAATACGGATAATTTTGACGCATTTTGGACGTACATTCACAGAGCATAATATTGACATCCATTTTTTGAACACCCTGTATATATTTTAAAAAAACAGATGACACGTATTAAAAAAACAGAAAAAATGTTAGTATTTCGTTTCTGCTGGCCTCATTTTAGGCTAGCCCGCCGCTTTCCAAATTACCTGAAACAAATAAAATTATTTTTGTAGCCGATAGCTGGCCGTTTACACGAGTAATAAAATTGCGACACTGGTAGGCGTTCACAATTATAGTTAAATTCAATGGACCACTTCAGGTGAGGTGTTCATGACGCTGACCATGTTAAAATTCACAAGGATATTGTTTGAATTTTGCAGGAAAAAGCAATTGTTTTTGAATAGGAAAATCACTCTTTTACTAAAAATTTGTAATTTCTGCCGAAAAATCGCCAATTAATGAAACAAACGCTCATGAGTAATTTTGAAAGGGACACAATGAAAAAGTTTTTCTTATCCATAAGAAGTCAATAGGCGTCGATTAAGTATGACAAGTGGGAGTTGACTTTAAAAATTTTAACCATTATCTTCCAAATTATCTTGCAACTTTTGACGATGGATTCGAAAAGAACACACATTTTTCTGTCATGAATCGCATTTTCGTTAAAAATTCACTACTTATTTCTGCAGCCTCGACGGCGCACAGTGGGACGAAACACCAATCTAGATTGTTCAATGATGTTTAATGATTTATGGTGGTAGGAAATAATTTTGGATTTTTAAAACTATTTTTTTCGAATTTCTCAGCCCAATTTCATACGGAAACCATGCTTGTTTTATCAAAAATTCGATTTTGAAATTTAACATTTCCAGACTTAGAATTTTTTTCCTGGGCCTCAAAAGGCTTATCGGGGAAAACTGGCGAACACTTGGTTTCAAAGTATTTTGCCTGACTCACCAATCCAATCACGAATAGCGACATTCCCGTGCATCCTACACTTAATCTGACCTCTAATTTGGATTCCTCACCCCAAAAAACCTAGGGAACCACACTTTGAAGTCGATCGAACGGATATTCTCAGCGGTATTAATTTTGAACAGCTATATTGGCGTTTCGTCCCACTGAGCGGTGGCGGCTCGAAGTTGTGCAGACCAAGATTTTTAAATTTTTCAACATAAGTTAACCCGACGTTACTACACTAAATCTCAGCTAATCGACGTCCCACCACCATTGCCACCACCAGAGCGAGATCAATAGTGCATTTTTTCAAAATGAAATTAACTAAAAACGACAATCAATTAATTTCAAACGAGTGGAAATAATTCATTTTTCGATGCTCTTTCATATACAGGGTGAATCAGGATAAGTGTGACAAAGAAAATTGGGTGAAAATAGGCCTCATTTGCGATCGAAAACACCCTATAAACCATGGCCCGAAAATCAAAATCTGACGAGATATGATTTTTCTAACGTTTTTTGAGGCTTGCATCACTTTTCCTGACTAAATGCAAATAGATCGGTTTACAGCTGACATTTGCAACTTTTGACGATGGATTTGGAAAGAGCACACTTTTTTCTGTCAGGAATAGCCATTTTCGATAAAATTCAACTATTTTCTGTGGGCTTGAGAGATGCTCAACTTCTCTACACTAAATCTGAGCGTATCGACATCCCATGGGTCGGAAAAACTTCTTCAATTTGTCCTTTTTAAAATTACTCATGAGCGTTTTTTTTAGTTCTTCAGCGATTTAACACACAGAAAAAATATGATTTTCCTTTTAAAAATCGCTTGTTTTGACCAACCCAATGTGATCGAGCTTTGTGATTCATAACATGCTAAAACTCATTAAAGCCTTATCCAAAGTTTTCCTTCGAACCGAATGGAATGCGCACTCCTACCAAACTATCAAAAACTGTCGCTCCGGCAGCTGGCTGTCGGCAAGGGTGCATTTCGGCGTGTTTAGCTTTTATTCGACGAAATTAGTGCACTTAGTGACTCTACTTGTTGATACCAATATCCGGCTAAATTATTGAAAATTAACTGAAAACATCGAAATTCGCAGTAGAGAAATGCACTCTATCCGACAGCTAGCTGCGGGAGTGACATTTTTTGGACTTTGACAGGCGTGCACAGTCCGTCCCGTTCAAGAGAAAACTTTGGATGATGCTTTAATGACGTCAATCATGCTAAAAACCACAAAGCTCGTTCAAATGTTGTAGGTCGAAACAAGCGATTTTGAAGAGAAAAACCATTCTTTTTTCTAAGAAATTGTCATTTCTGCCGAAAAATCACTGATTAACTAAAAATACGTTCATTAGTAATTTTAAAAAGGACACTTTGGGGAAGTTTTTTTTGACCCATGGGATGTTAGTGCGCTCAAATTTCGAGTAGAAAAGTGGGGGTTGCCTTTTCGAAAAATTGGAAATTCTCGATTTGCAAAACAGCAGCTCTCGAGCCCACAGAAAACAGTTGATTTTTACCGGAAATGGCTAATCCTGACAGAAAAAAATATGGTTTCCGAATCAGTCATCAAAAGTTGCAAAATGTCAGCTGGAAACTGAGTTATTCCCATTTAGTTAAGAAAAGTGACGTGAGTCATAATAAACGTTAGAAAAATCATATCTCATAGGGTTTTGATTTTCGGACCATGGTAAAAAGGGTGTTTTCGATCACAAATGAGGCCTACTTTCACCCAATTTGTTTTGTCACACTTATCCTGTTCCACCCTGTATATGACATTTGGACACGGTTTGCCGGAATTATTTCAAGAGGTGATGAATTTGTTAAAGGGGAGATGACATTTTTAAAGGCATATGTTTGGGAAGTAGGGGTAAGGAGTCATTGAATTTATTTGTTCAAACAGGGCAATATTTACCGGGAAAAAACCTTTTGTAAACTGTGAAAATCTTTATCATAATTATTATACGCACTAACATAATTATGGATGTAGGCAGGTGTGGGCAAAATACTTTGAAAATGTATTTTAAATACAAAGCCCAAAATACTTTCAAAAATGTATTTTAAATACTGAAATACAAATACTTTTTGAATTGTATTTTGAGAAAATACAAATACAATTTAAAATACTTTTCAAAAATTCGATATCGACGGCAGATAGTGCGAAAAACACGAAAAATAAATAATTCAAAAATATCAGGTCCTTCAATAGACAAGTTGGCAAAATGTAGCAGCGCGAAATGGCGCCGCGCCGCGTTGCGCAAAGAAAAGTAGGCAAGTTGTCACGAAGTATTTAGTACCGAACCGGCGAGCACTGGTGGATCGTGAGCTGAAAAGGAGGTGAGGTCACTGGTGGACCTATATCGGGGCCCAGGGCGGAAATCTTCAAGAGGCCCCTAAAAGTCTCTAACTATACATAAAACCTCTATTGGTAACCTCTAAGGCCTTTTCCTAATTTTAGCCAAGGCCTTTTCCATATATTGTAGGCAAATTACCGCTATTTCCACAGTCTATCCGCTAAACAGCGCTAATGCCAAGTTTAAACTGCGAATTTCTCCATTTTAGCCGCGAATGAGTGCTTTTTGTCAACTTTAACAGCAAATTAGCGCTTTTCGCCGCAAATTAGCAACTGATTAGCGGGGTAATCCCCCCCCCACCACCATAAAGACATAAATATGCGCTTTTCCCCAACTTTAGCAGCAAAGTAGATTTGGTATCCTGTGAATCAGCGATGTTTCTTCAACTTTCCTCGAGTTGGCGTTTTCCACAATTTTAGCTGCAAATTAGCGATTTTTTCTAGCGGTTTACTCAGTATGAGCTGAAAATTACTCAATTTTAGCCGTAAAATTCTCGAAATGTTTACCACAAATTAGCATTTTTTGTTCACCGTAACCATACACTGCGGAATAGCGATTTTGTCCAAGTTTTAGCCGCGAATTTGCGAGTTTTTCACTCATAGCCATAAATTAGCGCTTTTACTCAATCTTAGCCTCAAAGTCTCCCGAGGAAGCCGCGAATTAACGTGTTTCCAATTTTTACGCAAATTTTAAATTTGTCTCAATTTTAGCCGTAAATTAGCGCTTTTTCGTAATTTTAGCAGTGCAGTAGCTATTTCTAGCCCGTGTATTAGCGAATTTTGTTCATTTTAGCCACGAATTGGCGTTTTCCGATATTTTTACTGCAAATCGGCAATTCTTCCATTTTTGACAGTGAATTAGCACTTTTTGTTTCAATTTAGGCTGAAAATCAACTTTTCTCTTTATTCTAGCCAGAATAATTACTGATTTTCTCTATATTAGCCGCAAATTGGCACCGCATTAGTAATTTTTTCAATTTTAATTATATGTAGAATAGGGTTCATCTCAGTTCTAGCCGTGAATCAGTGTTTTTTCTTTTACTTATAACCATGAATTTGCCGTTTACCTCAATTTTAGCCACAAAGTTGTTGTCAGAAGGCGGAATTAGAAATTCCAACACACTTTATCCGCGATTATTTTCCTTAATTTCTGCCGTAAATTCGCGTTTTTTTCAACTTTAGCTGCTTTGAAGCGTTTCTATAATCTGTGAATTCGCGAATTACCTTAATTTATCAGTCACGAATTCGTGATTTTCTCAAATTTTAGCCGGGAATAACACTTTTTCCCAATTTGAGCTGAAAACGAAATTTTTTATTTCTTTATGACAGGCTAATTATAGTGAATTTTTCAATATTAGCTGGTTTTTTTTTACACTTCAGTCCCACGTTGGCATTTTTCCTTCAATTTTTGCTATGGATTAGCGTTTATTGTTTAGTTTTAGCCTCGAACAGAAGCTACGCATTTGCGTTTTGTCAATTTTTCAAGGTTTAGTGACGTTGTGGGTCGCGCTCTCTTCGGTATACAAAATAACGGCCAACGAAAAATTTAGAGATCTTTTTTATAACGACAATGAAAAATTGGGAAAATACGAACTCGCGATCAAACTGACTTATGTTGTTTTTTTAACATAATGTTTGATATTTTTAAAAATAGAAATTGAGGTTTGTTAGCTGTTGGCACGCTACAACTTTAACCAATTTTGGCCACGGGTTAGCGCTTTTAATCAATTTTAGCAGTGCAGTAGGGATTCTTTCGTTTGTTTGGCGATTTTCCTCCATTTTAGCCACGACTTGGCGTTTTCCTCATTTTCAGCTGCAGTTTAGCCATTTTTTAGCAGCCAATTAGCACTTTTTCTCAGTTTGAGTTGAAAATTAGTGTTTTTCTCTAAGTTGGCCCCGCTAATTAATATTTTTGTCAATTCTAGACGCGTAGTTTTTTTTAGGTTTTAGCCCGTGTGAGCAATTTTTTTCTACGGATTAGCGCTGTTTCTCAGTTTGAGCCTCGATTCTTTCAGAAGCTATACAGATTATCGTTTTCTCAATTTCAGCCGCGCATTATTGATTTTTCTTCATTTCAGCTGTGAAATAGCGTTTTCTGGTAATTGTGCAGCGAATTAGCACATTATCTATTTTTTTTTTTTATTAATAGGCGATTTTTCGCCATTTGAGTTGTGAATTTGCCATTTTGGTCCAGTTTGAACTCGAATTAGCGTTGTTTTTCGCAATAATTGCCACGAGTTTTGTTTACTTGTACAGCTTTGTGTACTTGTAGGCTAGGGCTCTGTATGATCCATTTTTGAGCAAAGTTTCCATCCGCTAGCATCATTTTTGCGGCAGTTGTGCTAACAAGGAATTCGGAACTTCTACCTCCCACCATGACTACCCTTCCCTCTCCACTTTTTCGAAAAATGAAAATGTCAATCGAAGGCTGTTATTACACCGGGTTTTTGTGCCAAATATGGTGTCACTAAGTTAGGTTATACTGGTGAATGGTGGCGAAGAAGTGGGAACTAAAGAACGTTGAAATTAAAAGTATTTGTATTTTCGTTGAGTGTGAAATAAAAAATACTTTTGAAAATGTATTTAAAATACAAAGCCCAAAATACTTTCAAAAATGTATTTTAAATACAGAAATACAAATACTTTTCCAAAAGTATTTAAATACAATTACAAAATACGTATTTTGTATTTAAAATACAAAGTATTTTAAATACTCAAGTATCTTGCCCACCCCTGGATGTAGGTACTTACGATTCCACGATGCACAATAACGATAACGAGAAAAACTCCAAAGTCCAAAATAAAAATTGGATGAAACTGATGAAGAGAACGTGGAAGTAAAAAACTAATGGAACACCGAACAGAACAATCATCCCGCGTGTTCAGTAAAAGTGTGTGGAAGGCTGGAAGGGGGAAGCCGGCGAACGGCGACCACCCTTCAAAAGCGCTGATGTCGGAAGAAAGGCTGAGACCGCAAAGTGAGCTGTTGGTGTGTCCGATTGGCGGGGGGAGGATGATACGAATGTACGAAAGGACCTTCCAAGGTCGCTCACTTCGAGTGTGGTTTCACTAATAACTTCACCCTTATCCACATTATAATTTATTTCTATAATTCCTCCAATGGGGAACTTGCATGAATGCCCGATTTGGGAGAAAAGTATATCGGTGAATTGGCACATGGACAGAAAGATATCAACGGTAGTTGCAAAACGATTGGTGCATTTGGTCATTTTTAAATGTTCAAAGTTCTTCAAGAGGGGATAGATGATGCGAGGGAAAATGATATGTCAATGGTCATTTTTGAAGCATCTGATGAGGGAACTCTAACATTGTCCTGTCCCCCTGAAAATGTGTCTTAAACCCCTCTTCCTCACACCATCCATTTCATTGAATAACCAAGTCAAATCCCCACTCAAAATTTTTAAAAATTCGCTTTAATAAAATCCTTGATTGATTTCAATGTTTAACCTACCTTTACCAAGCTCTTAGTTTACCAAGGGGGGGGGGGGGCTTTTTTGCCCGCAAAAATATTTGTTTTCACTATTCTACTGCATTATACAGGGAGATTCAGGAGGGGACGCATATACTGAAGCATGTTGTCGTACTAAGTATTTGCGACCAAAATTACCCTATGAGCATAAGGTCGCAAATGCTTTTCTTCTGAGATACATAGACACCAAAATGCTGACTCTTTAAGATGTTGAATTAGTTTGACATAAACAGGAGCAATAACGTTTATTTTGGGATAGTGGTGGCCCAACACAAACCTGAGGCCTCGCGTCTAATGAGAAGGTTATTATAAAGATATAGAGGGGGGGGGGCTATAGTAGCAGAATTACCCTCCCCCCCCCACACGAGAAGGGAAAATCGCTCTACAACAGTGGAGGGGATGGGTGGGCAGGTGGAAAAGGTAAAAGGTTTTCCGAATGGTGGGGGGGGGGGTCAGTGGGTGCCCCCCCACATTTAATAACGTCTTCCCTATGTCACCCATCAGGCACAGTGCCTCAAATTTAGAGAATATTGCTCCATACAAGCTAACCATGATCACAATAGAGATGAATGATCGTCCGGGCTGAAGTAATTTTCATAATGTTTTAAATCATATTAGATGCTTTGCTTCCAAAATATTTTGAGCAACGTGTATCAAATATTTTTCAAAATAAGTTGGAAAACATATCTTTTAAAACTGATATTTGAAACATTTTGAATAAGTATTTGATATTGAAACATTGAAAACATATCTTAAGATGTTTTTAAAATTTATTTGATATACTAACCTTCTGCTACTTGGGATTCATAAGTGATAACCAAACCACTTCACCTTCATTCAGGTCGGTAATACGGTCGTTCAGCTCGATTTCACCGTCATTGAATTCTGCTTTACCGTCACTTCGCTCGGTTTTACCGTCATTCAACACGGTAACATGGTCGCTCAACTCGGTTTCACCGTCATTCAACTCGGTTTCTCCATCATTCCAACTTGATTTCACCGTCATTCAACTCGATTTTACCGTCATTCAACTCGGTTTTACCGTTATTAAACTCGGTTACACGGTCATTCACCTCGGTTTTACCGTTATTCACAGCGGCTGGGCGACAAGTTTTCAGCTCAACCGACTTTGTTTGTACGGTTAAGCACGTGAAAGTGTAGAAAAGTCTGTTAAATACACGGTAAAAGAGTCTTTTTGACGGTTGTTTGCACTCTTAACCGAACAAATAACTGTTGGAGCCGTCTTTAACAGAATGACGTTTATTTTTCACGGTCAAGTTTAACGTTGAAACTACTGTTTCAACCGAGTTCCGGAACCGACTCTTTTTCCCAGTGTACGTTAGGATTCTAGTGACAACCTACTGTGTTGAAGGAAGAGGAGAGTTGTTGGTAGAAAATTAATGATGATATAGAAGAGTTAAAAATACATCTATTTTAATCGATTAAATTCATAATGCAAATTTTTCCAGGGTTTTCGTGGATTCAATGTTCGAGATGCTACCGTGTTTGAATAGGACAGTTTACGTATTGAGGAAAAGATTGAATTTCAAAAGTACGATACTTGTTTCAGACGCTGAAAACACAGAAGCTGCCGACTTGCAAAGAAAGCTGGAATTACTGAACAGCATCGTCGACCAGGAAGCGCGAGCGGAGCAGGCTCGTCGTCAGTTACAATATTTTGGGCATTGTAAGTTGTCGGCCATTACCAATATCGACTTTCCGAATATTTTGAACTGTTCGAGTCATTATTTATCTTACAGCTGGCTACTCAGAGGATTCCGACTACACGAGTGATCTCAACTACCCGGTAGGACAGCACGCCAATTCTTCGGCGTCTCAGTTTCGTTCGGTGGCTCATCAACTTCCGACGCCGCAACGGTCTCTCGAAACATCACGAGAGAATTCGTACGAGACTGAAGAGCCACCGTCTCACCATCCTACTAGCAACCAGGGTCAACATTTATCCCCAGGTGACTAACACGTAATGTCAACAACGAAATAGAGCAATATTAAGTGGTTTTATCACACAAAACCCAAATTGGTATAGAGGAATTAGGCGAATTGAAGGACGCAATCAAGTTCGAATGTTGAAATCGCTCTGGTGAACTAATGACTAATTAGGTTTCAAGCTTTGTCCACCCTAATTTACCCGACGAAATTGGTCCATTTTAAAGTTACACCTTTATCCCTACTTGAAAACAATTTTTTTAGGGCAAGCTGGATATGGTCGAAGGAAACATCGCGAAGACAGCTATTACGGAGAGCGCGGAGGGTACACCGATCCGGAACAAGAACCTATGTATTATAACAGTCGTCCTAGAAATCATAAGGAGTCCTACAGGTATTTAGACAATTACTTGTTTAAGCCATAATTATATATTAATCGTCGTTATTTTGATTAAGGCGAAGGCAAAGAACATGGGATTACGAAGACGGGTAATTTTTCAAGTAACTCAATTTGAGAACCCCATTCAATTTTCAATTAAATTTTCAGGCAAAGCGGGTGGTATGATGACCAAAACGACCCTTCAATTACAAAGTGCGATCAATTTTCCAGTTGCCCGCGTATTTATCAAGAAACTCGTTATTACCAGCCACGTACCTCTAGCATAAAAAGGAAAGGTAGACAGCCCTACAGTTAAATCCTCTAAAATAGTTTCTATACGTAATATAACCATTTTCATTTCGCAGAAGTTAACAGAAATAGAAGGCCAAGTTTAGAGAGGCAAACGACTTTATATGATGACCAATATTATGGGGATAGTTATTATAATTTAGGGGACCAAGAGACTACTTATCAACAACCTTCTCATGACAATCGGTATTAAATAAAGTTTTGAGTGAAATAATATTGATTTATGAGACAGTGTGTTCGTTTTGAAGCTCGCACGATCACCCAAGAGATTATAGCTCTAAGTATTACTACGGAACAAATGCATATAAGTATCATGCGGACAGGTAATCTTGAAATTTTCTGGTTGAAAGGCCCCAAATTGATGAAACTCACTTTGACTAAACAACAGGTACGGCCAAGAGAATGAAGACAGGCAGTGGGACTCTGGAGGGAAATATCGTAACAGGCAACAAGAAGATTATAGTAGGCCTCTTACGTTGAAAGAGCAATATGAAAATCAAATGAACGCCAAACATTCTTGGAAAGGCTCAAAAAACAAGAATTTCTACCACCAATCATCTGAACAGGATGATGAAAGCGTACGTACATGATCATAATAATGATCGCCGCTTACATTATCATCATTTAATTTTTTTACTTTATCCGCCCAGGTTTACTACTCGCCCAGACAGAGCTACGAAGAAGAGGACTTTCAACCAGCCCGAGACTACATCACCGGTACGACAGCCCGTAGGAAACAGCACGGAAGCGTTAGCGGAGGGTTGAACCGTGATGGTCCATACACGGGGAGTCGTCACTCGGTTCCTGACGATTTCGCACCACCGCCGAGAAAGACGAAAGGCCCGAAACTTCTTCCACAGATACCTACATCGGCTAGTCGTATGAAACCGTCGCCGTCACTGCCACCTACTCCCGTACGGCAAAAACCGAAGGTAATTGAAATCAAGAATAAGGGCCACTACGAGAAATGCAGTTATTCAAATCGACTACTGCGTAGCTAGAACCCTCTGAAGAAAGGCAACATCGCGACTGAAATTGTGGTAAAGCGTTAATGCGTAGCTAAAATCGAGTTAATGTACCGATGCGCCGCTAAAGTTGAGAAAAAAACGTTCATTCGCGGATACATATAATAAAACCCGCTTATTCGCAGCTAAAACTAACAAAAATGGCGAATTCCAAGCTACAATTGAGATAAAGCGCTAAAATTGTAAAAGTGCGTTTGTTTGAGTAGCCAGGGGGCTTGCTCATACGGTTTAAGGGCAATTGCCTTTCTTCTTTACCAACACCCAAAAGTAAATCTGTTTGGGGAATAACTTACCGTGGTCCTGGCGGCGATCGACTCTTCAGGGGGGGGGGGGCATACTTCGGGCGGGCACAAGGAGACAGGGAAAACGCTTCCTTACTTCATTCACACAGACAGGGAAGGAAGAAGGAGAAGGGCAAGAAACCACGAAGTAACGGCACACCCGACTGAGATTTCCGCACTGACCGATAAATTAGTCCAACTGATTTTTAAGACAAAAGAAAAGGACTTAACTTCTCAACAAGGGACTTGAGCATTTTCGACTGCATACGCTCTCGGTAGCAATAACGAGACTAAAAACTTTTTAGAAGAGGAAAATAAAATCGTACTGAAATAAAAAGGACTTTGTACTACATGAAACTCCTCCTCCCCAGGCTCTCTCTCTCTCTCAAAGGGGAAAGAAAACGATTCGGGTGAAAATGGTAGTCATTTCGTCGTAAAGCAGAGGGCGATCACTCAACGAACGCTTGAGGTGGTATCGGACGGAGGCGATAGCTCGCTCCCAAATGCCACCAAAATGGCTGGCAGCAGGTGGATTGAGCTGCCATTTTATTTCCTTGGAGGCGAGGAAACGTTCGATAGACTCGTTGTTGGACTCGATTGCAACCAAGAATTCAGCTAAAAGCTTTCTGGCGCCGATGAAGTTAGTGCCTCGGTCAGAGTGGATAGAGGAACAGAGACCACGCCGGGAAGTGAAGCGGTCTAGGCAGTTGAGGAAGGCAGGGGTGGACAAGTCCGGGACAATCTCGCAGTGCACTGCGGTAGTCGATAGGCATACAAAGATGGCTAAATACGCCTTACCGATCTTTGCATTCCGGCGGGGGGATTCCTTGAGGGCGAATGGGCCGGCATAATCAACTCCCACATTCGTGAAGGCACGGATTTGAGAAAATCGGAACGCGGGTAGAGGAGCCATGATAGGAGCTTGCGCTTTCACGGAATGGCGAAAACAGGGATGACACTTTCTTATCCTGCTTCGAATCAGTCGTCTAATGTTGGGAATCCAGAATTTGGTTTGAATCATGGCTTGAACTAATCGGGGTCCTCCATGTAGAGTTTTCACCTTATGAAAGTGATCCACGATCAAGGAAGACAATCGGCTCTCTCGCGGTAGAAGAATTGGATGGCGTTCATCCTCGGTCAAAGGAGCGTATTGAAGGCGGCCACCCACCCTTAGGTAACCCCGATCGTCTACGAAGGGCGAGAGCGATCTAAGATATTTTGGAACAGAGGACTTAGCGGTCAAGTCCTTAATTACGGACGCCCAGTGTTTTTGCTGGACGAGTTTTATCAACAGATGGAGGGAGGTGTTACGCTCTTCAACGGTAAGAACTCCGTGACTGTGGATCGGTTTTGAGCGAGTTTTAGACAGGAATCGCAATGTGTAACCCATCACATTGACTGCAGTACGAAAGGAGGAGAAGCGTTCAAGAAAGTCGTCGACAAAACAGCTTTCCTGAACTGGTTCAGAGACAAGAAGACTGGGAAACTCGCCGTTACTTTGAGAATAAGGATCAGACACAAGAGGACCGTAAACCGAGAAATTTCTAGGCGACGAATTGGCCTTCATTTCAGGTAGAGATTTCGGAATGGGAGTTGACTTCGGCGCGTGTGGCCAATACTCCTTGTCACGTTTAAAAAACTCAGGGCCACTCCACCATAAAGTACAATCCACTAGAAAACTAGGAAATAAACCACGAGAGGCCAGGTCTGCGGGATTTTGCTCCGAGGGAACGTGATCCCACAAGGGAGGCGGAGCCAGATCTAAGATCTCCGCTACGCGGTTGGAAACGTAGGTTTTCAAGGCATGAGGGGGGGTGCGTATCCAAGAAAGAGCGGTTGTGGAGTCAGAATAAAGAACTGTTGATTGCACAGGCGTACTCTGCAGGAGAGCTAAAGCCTTTTGGTAAAGACGGGCCAACAAAAGGCAAGCATTAAGCTCGAGACGGGGAATCGTGACTGCCTTCAGGGGGGCCAACTTGCTCTTCGCGAGAAGTAAGCGAACAGTTGCACTCGGGGCTTCTGAGTAGAGTATGTAAAGGCAGGCCGCATAACCTTGAGAAGAGTCATCAGCAAAGCCGATCAACTTGATCGGATGGGACTTTACGTCGATAAATCGGGGAATATTCAGGGCTTCAAGACAGGGTAAGGTATCCATGAAACGAATCCAGGACTCAGCCAAGTCCGGGGGCAAGGGTTCGTCCCATCCCACTCCAGCAAGCCAGGAGGCCTGCAGAAAGGATTTCGCTAAGAATGTGACGGGAGCAAGAAGACCCATTGGGTCATACATTCGGGCTATAGTTGACAGCAATGCGCGTTTTGTGAGCAGATTTGATGGAGGGGCTATCTTATAGCCAAATACGTCCTGCTGCGCTCTATATTGTAGGCCTAAGATTTTCATGACTGGCTCACTGTCACATTCAAATGACAGATGAATTTCGCGGTGTTCAGGCGGCAAATCCAAAAGAACTTCTTCCTTATTGCTTGCCCACTTGCGCAAAGGAAGTTGCCCTTTGGCCAACAGTTCAGTCAGATCGTGTTTTAACGCGATCACTTCTTCAATGGAATCACCTCCTCCAAGAAAGTTATCCACGTACATGTGTTCTTTCAAAGCTCTGGCAGCATCGGGGAATCTCTGACCTTCGTCTTCGGCCAGTTGCACCAGAACTCTTTGAGCAAGAAAGGCAGAGGGTGTCAAACCATAAGTCACCGTAGTCAGCTCGAACTCCTTTACGTCGGACTCATCGTTCTTCCTCCAGAATATATGCTGGAGATGACGCTGTTCGGGACACAGGGCGATTTGTCTATACATCATGCGGATATCCGCGCAGAGGACGACTCGAAACAGGCGAAAGCGAGTGAGCAAATCTGTTATGGCCGCCTGAAGGCGAGGGCCGGGCAGCAGTAGCTCATTCAAGGACTTTCGTTCGGGGGCGATTCGGGTGGAACCGTCAAAAACAACTCGTAATTTTGTGCTAGTACTTTCAGCCTTAATGACATTATGGTGAGGTAAGACCGAAAACGAAGGGCTACGGGCAGGTTCCATGTGACCAAGGGCTTCATATTCGAGGAGGAAATCGTTGTAAGATATCTTCAACTCAGGTCGACGACGTAATTTTCTTTCTAAGGAATCCAACCGAGATTTTGCCATCTCACGGGAGTTAGGGAAATCGGGATTGGGGTCACGAAAGGGCATCTTGACGATGTAACGTCCTTGTCCGTCACGGCGGACAGTTGACCGGAAATGCTCTTCGCAATAAGCATCCTCGGGACTGTAAACATATTCACGCTGTCGGATTTCTTCATCAATCCAAAAACGCTGAAGGCATTGGTTAACTTCACAGCAACTTAGCAATGAAGCGAGACCGACCGAATTTTCGGCTGGCTCCTCATCTGAGGACAACACTGGTGCTTTTCCAATGAGGATATGTCCGAAAGGCGTTTCCATAGCCGATGGCATGTCAGGACAATGCTGGATTCGGATCATCAAGCTTGGTAGCATCTCCGCTCCGAGCAGAACATCTACCGTTGATGGGTCGTCAAAGTACGGATCAGCTAATTTAAAATTAGAAAACGTCTTCCGAACTCGAGGGGAGACTCTGAGGCTTGGCAGTGGGTTACTAATACGCTCTAAAACAGTGGCACTCATAGGGATAGCGAGAGTACTCTCCAAACTGGTCGGAAACAATTCGAGTGATATTTCACCCAGCTTGGACCCGAGGGTAGATCCCCCAATACCACTGATCCTTGTGGCACTAAAGGAGGGGGATAGACTAAGACGGTCACAACAGCTTTTCGTGATGAAGTTCAACTGACTTCCAGGATCGAGTACGGCACGAATAATGTGGAAGCGGCCCCAAGCGTCGCTCACGCGAACCAACAAGGTGCCTAACAATATGGTGGTGTCAGAGGCACGGCAAATTGTGGATGAAGACAGAACTTGTGCGGAAGGCATTCGTTCAGCGTTGGGAATAGGCAATTTTGGGCCAGTATTGGGAGAAGGCTTCGAGGGCTGGTGCAAGGGTCGACTGGTGCTACCAAATTGCTGCTCCTTACCTGAAAAACTCTTCTTACTTAGTGGCATAGGTTGGTCGGGGCTAGACTTCTGCGGTGTCAACTCTTGAGACCAGCAGACGTCGTGCAACAGAGAGTGGTGACTCTTGGAGTGGCATGTTTGACAGGTTTTAACGGAATTACATTTTGAGCTGAAATGCGGGCCGAGACAATTGAAACATTTCCGCAATGACTTAATGGTAGCCACTCGGTCGTTAGGATTCATGGCGTGAAATTCAGGGCATTGAATGAGACGATGTTTACCCTTGCAAACATCACATGTCACATCTGGACCAACTTGAGTAGCGTTTAAGGAAGTACGCGTGGGAGCCTTCAAGGTTCCTGGTTTGGGCGCAGGAATCGACATTTTGTCAGATGAAGAAACGCTCAGAACTGAGGCACGTTTCCTTATGAATGTGATCAACTCCTCGTAAGTGGGCAGGGCTTGTTGGTCTTCACGACTCGATTCGAACAGATTTCGGCTTTCCGGGCTTAATGTGCGCAAGGCTAAGTAAAACAAGAGAAAATCCTTATGGTTAAGGTTAGGAATTTGGGCGAACGCCTGAACACTGGTGTCGAAAACCTTCAAAAAGTGATGCAAGCCGGGGGCGGTTTCACTATGAGCGGGCTTGTATTCGAGAAGCGATTTCACAAAGTGGGAAGCCAAAAGGCGAGGAGAGGCGTATCGTTGTTTCAGGAGATCGAGGACTAAAGGAAAGTTTTCTCCCACGGAAGGGAGAGCTTTGATCAGATCAGCTGCCTCACCGGTTAGGCACGTTCGCAAATAGTGCATGCGCTCTGTATCAGACAGTGACTCTCTTTGAATAATTAGGCAGTTGAACATGTCGAAAAAGGCATTCCAATTTTCCACTTTATTATCAAAGGGAGTGAGATTGATTCGAGGAAGTTTGACTACGTTCGATTCTGGGCGCATTGGGGCATGGGCTTGGGCTGAAGCACGAGTCTCTTGAGAGTCCTCCGCCTTACGCGAAGCTTCAATGGCACAGTGGAGTTGGTTGCAAAAATCATACAGCTCATCGATGGCAAGTTGGGACTTTACATAGGGCTCAATGTCTGGGTGTTGCAGAGCAAGTTCTTCTATCATGGTGTTCGTCTCAATCCAATTCTTATAAGTGGGCTCTAACGCGCTAAAAATGCTAAGGAATTGCGTGAATTCTTTGTTTGGTTTTCATTTCACCGCAGTGTCATAGATGCGGTTAAGACGAATGAAGTGATCCTCTCTCTTCTTAGCCCAATGTTTTACAGCTCTCAATTTAGGATTTTGAGAGACGGTGGGAGGTGCAGTCGCTACTGAACCGGTGCCTGAGGGCTGGGTTGATCCAGGGTTTTTATTTTTATCGGTGTCACTCATGGTTTACGGTTTTCCTTCAGGAAAATTCACCAATTGAACGAAAACGACAGGACAAAATGAACAGGAAAATAGGGGGGGGGGGGGTCGAAAGAAAAGGAATGAGCACGGCGGAGAAAGCGAACGCAATGCGTTTAATAAGCGAAAAAGGGAATGAAAGATAGACAAAATAAAAATTAAGAAACCCCGTGAGAGAGAGTGAGGGAGGGGAAGAAAAAAGAAACAAACAGTGAGAATTGAGGGGAAAGAAGGAAGGATATAATACACGAGAGCGAACTCCTCGAGAGAGAGAAAAAAAATATTAGGTCGAACTGACTTACAATTTAATTTGTTGGCGCGGGGCGGGGAAGTACAGAGTACACGATCAATGGCAACGCTACCGAGAAAAGATAAGAGCAAAGCGCACTTGGACAGGAATTTTCACGTGAATTATGACAAAGTTCAAATGACAAACAACGGAAGGGCTGACTAATTCAGATCAAAAAAACTGAAACCTCTAGGTGAGGAAAAAAAAAGGCAATTGAAATCACGTCGAAAGCAAATACCAGAAAAATTGAGATCATCCTGTCTGGTATTCACGAAATTGCCCGTTTCACGTTTTAAATTTCGCGAATTATAAAGTTTCGGGGCCTTTTCTAAAAGTTGCCGTGGATAACGGGCCCCCAACAGGGCTCAAAGGCTGGCAAACATAGCTACGAAATTACATCTTTTTGGGGATGAAAACTGCGAAATTGCAAGTTTAGGGTATAAAAATATTCGCACCATTTTTAGTTTCCGGGAATTTTTTGCGTTACCGCGGAACCCGAGCTAGCAGGCCTCGACAGCACTATGACGAATTAGCCGCTAAGTCAAAACATTTTGAGGCAAATAACCGCGAAATTGGAAGTTCCCTGTTTTTGTTAAGCAGCTGGCTTTAACGGATTAACTGAAGCGAGAGGTCTTTTTTTCGTTTGGTGAGCCCGGACCTTTTGCTTCTCGCGCCCTGACTGCGCCCGCACAGCCTCACGAATAGCCGTGAATGCAGGCGATGGATGACTGGAAGGTGGTCGAAGACAGTCATGGGCGTAGCCAGCTTGCGGGGCAGGGGTGGGCAGTTGCCCTCCCCTAGAATAAAAAGCGGAGATTTCGTGGGGCAGGTGCCCACCCCCAAATTCCATCAAAAAGTTAAAATTCAACACTTTTTTTTAATGATTAAAACTTTCGCAGGAATTGCTCAGCAACAGAACCAATTACTCGAATTTCGCCTACTAATACATACGCCAATTTCGCACATTACAATCTCTGCCTCACTAAGCAACCAGCATCACTAATTTCGACCACTATGACATCACTTTTACTGACATTTCTTTCTCAAATGCCTTGTATTTCGATTCATAAAACCAATTTTGCGGATTTTCCTCACTAAAAAAAACAACACATTTTCGCTTATCGGTTTCACCAAAAATCAATAATTCGCGGATGTTTGTTGCTGACAAACCGACTTCGAGGGTCGGCTTAACTTTGAAACCGATTTTGCTGATTTCTGGCGCTAAAATCTCATTTTCGCCGGTGCGACGCACAATTTCGTGTGTTTTGGCTAGCGAATCGTGTTTAGCCCGCTGTGCCATCCAGACTGGGAGAGGAAATGCCAGCTCTGTTTACCGTCTCAGGCCTAAAATTTAAAGTTTAGCTCCACAGTTATCACTTTCCGGGGGAGAAGTTTCAGTTTTTCGACATAAAATTCGAAATAGAAGGCTATTAACAACCCATTTTCTTGATTAAAATTCTCTGACGATGTCTTCAGCAAAAGAAGGCGAAAGCTCAGGAAACGAAAAAATAGAAGAAAAAAGCCAAAACACTAAAAACATAACATTAATCAGGTTGTATGGCTTAAAAACTAATAATATTAACAACCCAATGACGCGGTATGGCTTAATGCGGGTCGTTCGGACGACCTGTTGTTTGCTTTGGGTAACAGGCCCCAATATATTCTCAATATAATACAACTGATTTACAACTTTTGTTTCGGAAAAAATAATAACAATTCTTTTCTTTAATGGTTTCTGGTCGTTCCGGTGCGTGGAACTCGCGACTGTCGGTCTGGTAGCGTCCCTTCGCGCTGTTGCAGATCCTCTTGTCAAGCTAACGGTCCGTTAGCGTCCTTTGGTGCTGTCGTAGTGTCTTCTTCGCCGGGTTCGGCAAGAACAGGGAAAGGTTCGGACAGGATCGGTCTTGCTCGATGAATTCTGGGGCAGACACAAGTGTCGCTAAGCACCGTAGTATCTATCGAGTTCCACCGGGGATGAGGGAACGAGAAGAACTGTTGACCGCGGAGTCGTCTCAACGGTCTGGCACGAATGCCTACCGGTGGTCCGGTCCACAGTAGGGTTTCCCTTGAACAAGCGTCCGGAGTCTTCTCAACGGATGTGTCGAACTTGGAAGGTTCCCGCAAGGTTATCCTGCCGGTCCGGTTTTATAAATGCGTCAAGTGTATGACGACTTTAACAGTGACGGTCTAATCCACAATAGGGTTTCCCTTCAACAAGTGTCCGGAGTCTTCTCGACGGATATGTCGAACTTGGAAAGTTCCCGTAAGGTTATCCCTCCAATTTACTTGGAGCTATGCGTCCGGTTTAGGACGACTTGAGCCAGGGGCGGTTTAATCCACAATAGGGTGTCCACTTCAACAAGCGTCCGGAGTCTTCTCAACGGAGTAGAGCTTGGAAGGTTCCCGTGAGGTTATCCGCACCACTGGTCAGAAAAAAGAAAAAAAATACACTGGCTATGGGTAGCCTGTTGGGCTAACCGTCCGTTAGCGTCCCTTGGTGTTGTCCGCAGCGTCTTCTTCGCCGAGAGGATAGGGAAAGGTTCGGACAGGATCGGTCTTACTCGATGAATTCTGGGGCAGACACAAGTGTCGCTAAGCACCGTAGTATCTATCAAGCTCCACCGAGGTTAAGGGAATGAATAAAAAGAATAACCGGAGTCTTCTCTACGGTTTGGCACGGATGCCTATCGGCGGTCAGGTCCACATTAGGATTTCCACTTCAACAAGCGTCCGGAGTCTTCTCGACGGATATGTCGAACTTGGAAGGTTCCCGTAAGGTTATCCCTCCAATTTACTTGGAGCAATGCGTCCGGTTTAGGACGACTTGAACCAGGGGCGGTGTGATCCACAATAGGGTGTCCACTTCAACAAGCGTCCGGAGTCTTCTCAACGGAGTAGAGCTTGGAAGGTTCCCGTAAGGTTATCCGTCCCACTGGTCAGAGAAAAAAAACAAAACAAAACGGGGTAAGAGGCCTCGGTCAGGGTCAGCCTTATACCAACCGGTCAGGATCGAAT
The DNA here is from genome assembly GCA_038030265.1 of Corythucha ciliata. NCBI lineage: Eukaryota > Metazoa > Arthropoda > Insecta > Hemiptera > Tingidae > Corythucha > Corythucha ciliata. The sequence continues at coordinate 1,507,261 of CM075943.1, read as the reverse complement.
CACTGAAGGATCGGAAAGGCCCGTGGATGCCTTGGTAGGGTGTGACGTCACGAACGGTCAAGAGTCGTCTCAATTGACCGCTGGACGTTTTCCCGTACGGCGTGATTTTTGGTGAGCGATCCTTCGCTTCGGGAAGACTGCGTCGTCCGTGTTGTACTTCCGGATCGTCGTGGGTTCTGGAGTTCCCAGTCGTTGAAGCCGCGCTGGAGGGTCGTACTGTTTCCCAGTCGAGTGGTCCAATTGCAGGCTGAAGATCTGGTCCAGGTTGCTGGGGTGTTTCCCGTTTGACTTTTCGACACGAAGTGTTCTTTGGAGTGCCGGCGCTCGGGTTATATAGTCGGTGGGTGGTTTCCGCCCAATCCCACCCGCTCGGGTGGCTCAGTGGGTTGACCGGTGGGTGGTTCCCTTTCCAACTTTTCCCCCACCTGGAGGGCTCCCTTTTTTTTTCTGTAGGGATGTCTTGGAGAATTTTTTTCCCTGGGAGGGGCGACTTACATAATTAATTGTTAGCGGAATTAATTACCCGACGTCACCATTTTCTTCATTTCAGCCGTTAAAATGTCTCAAAAAACCGTGAAATTACGCATTTTTATTTATTATTTTAATTGCGGCCAGCACTGGGCTTAGCCTAACCGCGAATTGATGCGTTCGATCTGTCAACTTCAGCCGCAAAAGAACAGTTTTTCCTCAATTTAACCTGTGGATGAACGCAATTTCTCAATTTCATCCACGACAATTACATCAATCAACAACAAACGGTGACAATTTTGCCAATTCGTTTTCCCTCAATTATAGCAGCAAATTAGTGCTTTTTCCCCAATTCTGCCTTGAGCAATTTTTTCCCCCTTCAAATTGTACCAGTGAAAAGGTCCACATAACCCGCATGTGAGCGAATTTCATTAGTTTTGACTTGGACGTTGCATCGCGAAACCAATTTCACCTGCGAACGAACAATTTTCCTTAATTTTAGCAGTGAATATAAGCATTTTTTCAAAAATGTACGCGCTCTTTCTCAATTATACCCGCAAACTTGCCATATGTATGTGTAAAAACGGTAAATTAGCACTTTTTCGCATGTTTACCGAGATGTTTGTTTGAGAAACCACGATCTGGCGCCTTCTCTTAATTTTACCTGCGTGAATAAGCACCATTTCTCAATTTTAGCCGTGAATTGGCGTTTTTCTCCAATTTTAGCCGCAAGTGAGTGATTTTTCTCAATTCTACATTGAACGGGCAATTTATTTCGTCAATTTTAGCTGTGTAAAGAGCTCTGTAACCCGTGAATTAGCGCATTTTCTTAATTTCGTCGCGGACTTTACATCGTGGAAACTGCAAATTGGTATGTTTTCTCAATTTCAACCGCGAATAATGAGATTTATTTCTCACGTTTAACGTGAATCAGCGCTATTACTCAATTTTAGCCGTGAATGGGTGTTTTTCCTGTCTTAGCTGCAAAATGTCCTTTTAGCTGGCCGCCCACCCCTTGATCACGGGGCTGGCTACGCCCCTGAAGACAGTAATCATCTGTGCAGCTCTTCGAAAAAATGTAGTAGAGGGGGGATGCCCGCTCCGTATACGTCTAATTAATTGGTGAAGGAGGGAGGGGGCTTTGAAGTCTGTCACTTGAAAGCTGTTGACGTATTAGTGTGCGTCTTGTTGAGCGTATTTTCATTAGAAATTTGGCAACTCATTACAGTTTTCGTTAAGAAAAAGATCCCTACTAAGAGGCAAGTAAAACATGAAAAGGCACTTGCTCGACGATTTAACCAATTATTTTTCAACAATTCTGTAAAATAACGCCGTATTTTTTATTTGTTCTATAAGGTGCCACGACGAACTGGATCACTGGAACAGCAAGAATACGGGGAAGATCAGAGTTCAAACATGTACTGCTCAGACCCTCCACTGGGTAAAAATACTTACAATGAGGACTACAATTACCTTTACGTCAGTTCAGACAATTTAATACCTCAAGATCAACAGACCTTTCCTCCTCAGCAAGTTAGTCCTTTATTCATCAATTCATTTTCATTTTTTTAATAAAATGTTTTATTTGTATTTATTCTGTTTGTATTTTACAGGGTGTGAAGGCAATGGTCGAGCCTCCGTACCAAAGGACAACCAGCAATATAGGATTAGAACAAACAAATCAGTACTATCAACCGGCCAATCAGCTTTATCCACAAGACCAATACTCCGGCTATCCACTGACAACCGATCAACAGCAATACACAACTGCAAATGGAGGAAGTGTACCTCAGCAACAGTACTACCAACAACAACCCACCCAGGTTTATCAGTCACCCAATATTCAACGCACGGATTACCCCGACTACCAGTACCCAATGGGTCAGAATCACGATTTCACGAATTCTATGGAGCACCAGACCGTGGGCCAAGGGGCACTCGGCCAACCTGATCAGTACGCTCCGCAGGGAAGCTATGATGAAGACTATTATCAAGAGGCGGTCGAGGACCAGTATGGATCGAATGGATATTACTATCAAACTCCACATACGGCTGAACAAAATCAAGAACCAAGTGTGCCAGTGACAAACCGTAGGGAAACATTCAAGAAACAGGTAGAAAAATTCAGATTAAGCGTGAAAGATGGTGAAATAATTTTAAATGATCGAATTAATTTGTGTTCCAGAAAACTGAGAAAAAAGAAGAAGTGAAAGAGACAAGCGGTAGTAGCGGTTTCGGCGTTTTCGGCACATTAGAAACTGTATCATCAATTGGATCGTCCATGTTGAAAAAGTTGGCAGGTGCAGTTTCCGAAGTGCCCATGCCCAAGCCGACAACTGTCAAAACTCAAGCGGCTCCCGTTGAGCCAAAAGTGATTCCAGTGCCTTCATCTGTGAACGGACATTCATATCAGGAAGAGGAAGAAGACGAATACAACCATCAGGACATACAAGAAAATTCGTAAGAGGATTTGAAAGACTTGGAGAGGTGTAAAGTTACAACTTTATTTTGTTTTGTAGTTACGAAGACCAAAAAGGAATTTACGGTACGAGTAAAGATCGATATATTGGCAACGGTGGTGATGTAAGGGTTCAAGAGCGATACCCTGGTGAAGTGGAAGATGCTGAGTTGTTCAAAGAGGCCGAGAGAATGGAAAGTTTTCCATTGAATCCTGATAATGAAAAAGAAGATATTTATGCTGCTGAAGACGACGATTATCGTCGAGATTCAGTTGACCGAGGATCCTACGGTCGGGAATTGAATGAAAATGGTTACCTCAGCAAACAAGATTCAATGGAGGAGGCCTATCTCTCGAAACAAGAATCCAATGAAAGGTTAGCGTCGTTCAACTTAATATCTTAATTACTCATAAAGACAAAAGTTGATGAAATTGAACCTAATTATAGACGGGACAGTGGCTCCAGAGGGTACCTGGTGGCTCAAGAGTCTGTAGACAGCTACTACGATGACGAGGTCCCTCAGGACGACTATGACCGTGAGAGTCCAGCGTCAGTTGTCGATCGCTTCGAACCATCAAATCAGCATCAAAGTACGGCCAAACAGAGTGTACCAGAAGACGAGACCATCTCGTATCGAAAAGAAGAACAGGGAACACCTGCCACGTCTCCGCCTCTTTGTCACCAGGACTCGGTGGACGAAGAGGACGTGCTTATGGAACGTCATTTGAGTACGCATCATAATGAAAGTAAGCATGGTTTTACTGGTGGGAGCGTGGGGGGGCTATAGACAACTGTGCGAATGAACTTATTTGTCCTTACAGCCAAATTACCGTACGATAGTCTAATAAATGAAGTGGTGATGGAACCTCCTCCTGAGAGGACGAGAATCGAGCGGAGAAGCGTGAAACCGAAGGAGCGATGGCTGTGGGCGTATAACAAAATCATCCACCAGCTAAACGTGAGTCTCGACTTACTATTTGTAACAAATTGAAGAGTCCTATATTTTTCCTCCAACAATCAACGTTTTTCGTATTATAGCTCTTTATTGCCGTCGTTCCACGTTCAGTGGAACTTAATTCCCTATTTAATTCATTACGTGTTCCGCGCATGCCAGAAGACCCAGTGGAGTCGTATTTTCTAACCTGACTAGCGATATTCATAGCTATCAAGCGATATTCATCGTTATCAAGCAATATTCACCGCTATCAAGCGATAATAGACAGCTGAGGTTAGGTTAACCAAACGTTCTACATTCCCCGGACAAGCCCTACTTACAAGAGCGTCCGGGCTCATTTTTCAGGTCTCTAGAGAGAAGTCAAAAATATATCCTCTTTTTTGTCCTAATTTTCGGTCTCTATTTGTAATGTCTGGTGGTTCTGACTTACAACATCCCTCCCTGGTGCTTCCCCAATCCCTGTTTCGCTCTGACGTGGTCCTCATCAGCCCTGAAGTGCGGGGTCTCGTCCATGACTCGATTTTTTGACAGGCCAGATCGAGCGCCAGAGGTGGCACAGTCCACTCAAAGATCAATACATCTACCCCCCCCTCTCCTCCACGCCTCTGAATCACTACCACACAACGCCATGCCTCCACCCCCCCCCCCCGCCAAATCTGAAATACAATCCAGTACATTCGACCGACAAACCAATGAATTTAGCTCGCAGTCTGGTTCAAAACAAATACTGAGCGTTTGGCACTTTCAAAAAACCCAAATTTCGTCATTTTGACTCTTACAAACGCAAGTTTCACGGACTTTCACTCTTTCAGAGCCCAATGTTGTTAATTTGGCTAATTTACAAACCAAATTCGGGAATCTTTGCCAGATCAAAAACCAAATTTTGTTGCTGTAGCTCTTTATGAAATCAGGTTCATTTAGTAGGGGCGAAGGGGGGGGGGGCACACCCACACTTCCAAGCTCCCAAATGTAAATTTAATAAATGCTGGAATTGCGCTTCAGAATAAAGACCCCGAAACTCTCAATTTCACTGAAATTAACACCGGGAATTCGTGAAATAGCGAATATTTAGCCAGAAAACTTTCAATTAGTGGATATTCAGCACCAAAATAGTTCAATTTTCCGTGAGTCTGGGCGCTGTGTGCCGCAGTCGTCGGCCCCTGAAATAAATCCTCGAAATTTTCGAAAATAGATACCTAAAACTCGCAATTCGAGGATATTCATCCCCGAAATTATCGGAAAAATAATGTCCGGAGAAAAGCTGACATCGCTGCCCCACCGTGGATGGGTGGATGGAATGAACTTCGTTAAACGCTCATTTTTGGCCAATTTGAGGCATGCTGCTGAGCCCTTAAAGTGCGTTTTGGCTGCGACCCGCTGCATTTTCTCAATTCAGCATGGTCGGAGGGGCTCAAAAAGGGAGGGGTTCTGCGCCATTATCGTCAGCCCTGAGAAATTCTAGGAAACGTCACGACGCCTAGCAGAACCTATTTATCTGCTGGCGCACCGTCGTTGAGTTGAAAAAAATGAAAAATACACCGTCCGAGCCCCTGGGGCTTCGCCATATCACCCTCCACCTTAGCTCTTTCTAGAACTAGTTTAGAAAATTTCATCATTTTGGCTCTCGCAAACACAATTTTTGCAGATTTTTCGCTCATACAAGACCATATTTGCAAATTCTGCTCATTCAAAAGTAATAATTTCATCGATTTGGCTCTCTCAAACCCAAGTTTCGTGGATTTTCACTTTTTCAAAACCTATAACTTCGCTCCTTCAATCACCAGGAACCTGGGGCCCCTACGAGTGCTCTTACCTTTCTCTATCGACCCTCGTTGCTTGTAAACAGTAAATTTTTCTGATTGCTGGAAAATAATCGAGAAACAAATTGGCTTAAAAGCTAAATTTAGTGACTGTGTGACCTCGTGCTTAACTGACGGCCGAGACAGGCAATGGACTTGGTTATTCATTTAAGATGTCTCTCAATAAACTGATAAGCGATAATTTATGAAAACCCAACGATTTTGCGACGTTCCAGAGAAGTTTACTGGTATATAATATCCCAAAGGGGAACCAGTCGCCCCCCCCCCCTGTATCGGTCCTTGGTATCACGCCTCCTGATTCACCTTTGCCCCCTCGTCTATCCACCAAACCCTTTTTCCTTTCACTCAAACCCATTTAAGTTGTGCGAAGTTGCCCAGGCAAGCGTAACTAATCTGTGGAAAAGGGCGGGCTCGTTTTACGAACCATTGAACCGGTAATCTCTCACTGAATCTTCTACTAAAGGGTAGAGAGGTGAAGAGGGGATGAGAAAATTAATCTGCAAACATCAGATACACTTTTTTCCCCCTTTGACACCTTTAACAACAAAAGATAATAAAATAATTTTCACTATTTTATGGGACAAACTTCAGTGGAGAGAAGTCATTGGAAAATAAAAACTCGGGCAATCAAGTTTTTCCTGAAGCGTTAAAATAGAAGGGGGGGAAAAGTGTATTGTATCTACGAAAAACCACTCAAGAGACCTCCCGGGGCAATCGCCTCGCAGCGGGGGTGGATTTTCAAGAAAACGAGCTCTATTACTTCCTTGCACTTTTGGGGGCCATGGAAAACCCGTGAAGAAGAAGAAGACAAAAACAAACTTTGTATTTTTGCTGGAAAAGAAATAGACAGGATGGGCAGAGATAGGCCTAGCGAGTTATCGAAAAGTAAATAGACACACAACTAGAACAACGACAAACAATGGAAATAAATACTCGCCAAATTATAAAACTACGCCCTACACTTTTCAATAAATAATAATTTTGTCTAAAGCGTATTCTTCAGTTCAGATGTTATGCTATCTTATTTGTATTTCATTTTGGCGCACCAAAGAAAATCTTTCAAGAGTTGAACTCGCAGTTGAAGCAAATAAAATAAGGACTTGGAAAGCACCGAAGTTAACGATAGTGACAGCTCATTTTTGAGATCATTTTTATGCGCATACAATTTACGTAATTCTCATATTTCAATCAGGGTAAGATAATTGGTCATTTGAAGTCTCCGGAACATGAATCAACAAGTGTGAGTGGGAGGCGGCTCCCCTCTAACCTACCACATGACAACGCGACGCCCCCTTTTTCAAACCGTTTCCTCCTGTTGAAGCCCGCCGAAGCCAATTTCTTTTAACTCGACGCGGGGCCCCCACCGGAAAGTGTTTCAGTTCTATCGTAAAGATTTTCGAAAAATCGCACCATAGTAACTGTTTCGTTGTACAACTTAGTCCCCATTTTCTCATTATTTCAAAAAAGAGTGAGTCTAATGCCGTATTAGTGTGACTATGTAATAATGTTCTGAGAGAAAATGACAACACCGTCCGAAAGAAAGAGCACAGAGTGGGCTCTTCTTTTCCCGCTTAAAGCTGGACTTCTCTCATTGAAAAGTTCGGCCAGTCTGGAATTGCGAGCATCGGAAAATAAAAAGGAAGAGCCTCAAGTTCGACTTAAAATGCGTCGTGGGTCGAGTCTAACGGATCTACCCTCGGCGGGGATCTCAACGAGGCCCATACAGAGTCACACATCGTGCGGTTCGGTAGCTCGCCTGACGCCAAATCACGGTAAAAAAAAAAAAAAAGTTTGAAGTGAAATGAGCTTGACTAGAGGAAGAGAAAGACAATTAGTTATTAACAAAGTGGTGTTCGGAAGTCGTGTTCCTAAAAGAAGTTTTAAAAAATGGGTGATTGTAGCGTCCATGACCCACTGAGCCTATCGTAGCCCGCATATTTTTTCCCCCTTTCTAACAGCATTGTTTTGTTTGTTTAGAACTGTTCAATTTGATTTATTTATACAATCAAAACTAACAATTAGAAACTGTATCTCTTGACACCGCTTTGTTTGCAAATTAAGAAAGTTCCTGTGAAGAACTTAACGGTCTTCAGAAGCATCGCAAATGCACCGACAATAATGTGTAGATGTGTTGATCATCAAGCAAAGCCGTTCGTTATTACTGAAAAGTTGGAAAATTACAAAAATGGATTAACAGGCAACGCCTTGTATGAGCGTTGAGTTACCTGTTAGCCTCCGTGATTTCAATTAGGGCAACCGCCTGTAGTTTTCTATAAATTTTACTCACGTATAGATTTCCAGTTCACTACTTTTTCGACAAAACATTTTTATTCCAATTGACAGGGCATGAGAGGACAAATGATAAACGACTCTCACACCTTCTACACATTTCAATGTTCCTCGTAATGTGAGTATTGCTGTTTCTGTGTATTTGCCATATGGAAGCCGCAACTGAACAGGCCCAATGTATTTTTGGGAAGCATGGGACATTTTAAACCATAGGAAGGCGACTATAAGGGCTGAGTCATAACAGGCACAAAAAACTTAAATCTGATTGATGATAATGCTTTTAAGCTCAGCATTGGGTTAAACTGTAGTTTAATAAACCCATGCCTCGCAGACGAATTTTATGAAAAAGGTGCATTTGCGTTGTCATTGAAAGGCAATGTACAACTCTCCTCTATTCTCGCCGTCGTAACAATGAAAAACCAAAACAACTACGAAATCTCGTCGAATCTACTCCAATTTCTACCCATCCACACAACAACATAGGCAGCATCGGTGACCTTATGAACATGAAACGTTACTACGGTGGGTCGTCCGGTGACGTTACGCTCGACACAATTATCGCACGAACTGTCCCACTGTCGACGGTGAGTCCTCGACCGAGTCGCCAGCTAGACAGTAGTATGATGTCGACAACCGACTCGCCCTGTTCATCGCCGTCTATGTGGCGTTGCTCGCGTCCCACACCGTCAAACTCGTCGTCAACGCCTCGTTCTGAAACGCCACCACCGCTAGAACCTCTACCGGAAAATCCAACGACTCAACAACGAACGATTCGACTGTCTCGCCTTATATCACAGCAGCATAGAAATTCAAGCTTGAAGTCTTATTATTTTGTAAGTACCTAAAAGAAAACTTCATTTTATTCTTTTTTTTTGTCGTTGAATCTTCCTTTCAAAAAAATGCACAAAGTAGCTCGTGACTAAAGCCTTAAAATTGTTATCTTGATAACAAGGAAAGTCCATTAAGTCATATCCATTTGTCGAGCTTATCCGTTATAGTTCAAAAGTTCTTATGAAAAATACTCCAGAAAGCCCTAGATTAATAGTATCTTTCGAGAAATACATGCCTACCGCATCACGTATGCAATAATCTAATTGAAAATAGGACCCAAACTTTGTAGGATCCATTTTGCTACTATAAGGGGGGGGGGGGAACTTGATCGTGAGTTGTGGTGAGGTGGGGTGCTTCATTCGGCATTGATATTAAGGTCACGTGGGCCGTGCTGGTCTGGTATAGAAAAATGAGTCTCTCATGTCACCAACTTTATAAATTTTCAATTTGAAACATTGTTTCTCTTCTTTCTTTTTTCTTCGACATTTTCAACTTTTTCCACTCTTCTAACCAATTGTTGAATGGATCGCTGGGTAGTTCATAAGTTTTCAAAAAGTATTCAATAGTTGATTGTCAGGGACATTTTGACGGGGGGGGGGGGGACAAAAGAAGACAGAATATTCACACCAAGTGATCTTTCGAACAGAACGAACGATAGACGCATTTTCTGAATAATCAAAATGGAAGACAACCGGCGGCAGCCTGCTTCCGATTTTTTCTGGCGATTGAACCTGTTTTTTCTCCAACGTCACAGTGCTGAAAACTGCATTTTTCACGCTCGGACCTGATAAAAATAGAAGCAGACTGAAACACTGAGTTGTTGGTTAGTTTTGCCAACCATCCCACCTGTGACATTTCAAGTATGGCTAACCATGTTCCTCGTCCCGGGCAAAAATTCATTTGTCCCGGATTCTGTTCTTTACATTTTTTTAAATCGAACCATACTAACTGTCCAACACAAATCAATCAATTTGGTTGGAAGACTTAGTTGACCATCTCAGGGCTGAAATTAGAGGTGAGGTGTGATTTCACTGTCGGTGATTTTGTCACTGTGACTACTTCGTCACTGTTGGCTCCGACCCTCTAACGGTGACATTCCTTTTCACTTTTTTTTTTTTTTGGGGGGGGTGCCGTCCCGGCCAAGCCGAGCCCGGCGACGCCATGGCCACCAATTGGGCCCCTACGTCATACCCAACGGGTCCCGGTGGGGCTAGCACGGCTCCTCAAATCTCCTCACCCTCCCCTGAAAATCCAGTACTCGGACCCCTTGAGCCCTGGAAAATTCTAGGTCGGTCAACCTGTTCCTCCCAAATATAGCAAACCTCGCTGCCGCAAACCCCTCACACTCTCTCACTAAGTGACCCGTTGTCTCCTCCTCCACTCCACACCTCTCACATGTAGGGTCCCCTATTAGCCCCATCATGTGCAAGTGTCTCTGAACTGCAAAGTGCCCTGTAAATATTCCTACTATCTTTCTAGTTTGCTTCCGCCCTAACCCTACCAGCCACTTTGTCGTGTTGGCATCATACCTTTTATTGCCCTCTTACGCTTGTCTGCAGTGATCTTCTGCTTCCCATCGTGCCTGGGCTTCCGCTTTCGCCCAACCCCGAATTTCACTGAGTCCTACTTCCCTTGCTATCCCCACCGCCGGTTCTGGGCCGACATATTCTGTCATGGCCTCCGTCTTAGCCAGCTTGTCTGCTCTCTCATTCCCCGGAATGCCAGCATGACCTGGTACCCACCCTAATGTAACCGTGTTACCCTCCGTCAGCAGTGCCGATATACTGGCTCTACAGCTCCCCACCGCCCCCGACTTGACCACCGGCCTGGAAATGGCCCCGAGGGCGGCTCGGCTGTCCGAGTATATCGTTATTCGCTTATTTGTCACGCCTTTCCGTCTCAGTTCGATTGCACAAGCCTCTATGGCCGCAACCTCCGCCTGGAACACCGTCGCGTATTTCCCCAACGTCAGGCTCTCTTCCACCCCCATTCCGGGGATGTATATGCCTGACCCCGCCTTCCCTTTCACGGTTCCAATTTTTGAACCGTCCGTAAAACACTTAATCTCTTCTGTATCACCCCCTTGCCCGGCTTCCCGGGATAGTTTGACCACGATCGTCTTTACAAAGTCTCCTTGTTTAACCATTTGATCCGATCTCATGCCCGTGGACGGTGCCACTCTGCGCATGTGTTCTCGTATCCCCCCGTTTCCTACCACCCCTGACATGCAGTCCAATCTGTATGCCGTTTCCATAGCCCGTGCCTGCAGTTCAAGGCTTAAGGGTTTTAGTCCTAGCATTACCTCCATCGGTCTTGTTGGTGTCGTTCTGAACGCCCCTAGGGTCGCCAGACAGGCCAGCCTTTGCACCCTGTCTAATTTAGCTGCGTTTCCCTTTTTGTTCGCCGCCCTCCACCAAACCATGGCCCCGTAGAGGATCCTTGGTCGGATAATCCCCGTGTACAACCATAGGGTCATTTTGGGGTTCAGGCCCCATGTTTTCCCCACTACCCTTCTAACCTGACAAAAGGTGCCCATCGCCTTCTGATAAGTTTCCCTTATGTGCTTTTCCCAGCTCAGTCGATGATCTAGCCACACCCCTAAATACTTAACTTCCGTTGTTAACTCCACATCCTTGCCCCTAATCTGTAGAGTCTGAAGCCCCTGCCTGTTCCTCTTGTGTGTGAACAGACACAGCTTCACCTAGCTCGGGTTAATGGTTAACCCTCTTGGCTCGTACCATTCCTCCACTATACTAATCGCCTGCCTCATAAGTTCAAAAAGTGTCGACAATACCTTTCCTCTAACCACGATGGCTCCATCATCCGAAAAAAACTGCATATAGAAGCCATTTTCCTCCATTAATCTAATTAGTTCGTCTACCACTATTATCCATAAAAGGGGCGAGAGGCTAGACCCCTGCGGAGTTCCTCTCTTTGCCCTCCTTTCTACCGTTTCTCCCCCTAACTCTGCCCTAATCCACCTATGCCTCAGAGCATGACTAATCCATCTAACCACCATCGGGTTCACCCGAAAGGTTTTCAAAGCCTCCACTATACACTGAAAAGTGACCTGGTTGAATGCTCCCTCTATGTCCAGGAACAAAACCAATGCGTATTCTTTTTGGGCTATGGTATCCTCCAGCTTCCCTACCAGCTCTTGCAACGCCGACTCTGTCGGCCCCTTTTCACCCTTTTCCATGGCGTTGGTACTTGCCCCGTCGCCAGAGATGTGACGAAGAGTCTCCTTATCCTTTCCTGCGCTCGTCCTCCGGCCCTCTGCAACATGCATGGGTATACCCCGTCGATTCCCGGTGCTTTATATTGGCCCATCGACTTTAGGGCCCATCTGAAGCGCTCTCTATTAATAATAGCGTCGCTCTCTTTCATCGCTCCTTCATGTTCCGCTCTATGCTGGCTGGGCACAACCTCCTCCTTCTCACAACCTGGAAAATGCGCGCTTAATAACGACTCCAAAATTTCCCTACTTTCTACCACTACTTCACCTGACGGCTCAATAATTGTGCCAAGAAGTTGCCGGCTATCCTCCTTTGCTATGCGGTTAAGTCTCGCCACCTCCCGCGTGCTCTCTACCTCTTCGCAAAAGCTCCTCCACGACTTTCTCTTCTCTCTCCGAATCGCACTTTTGTATTCTTTCCGCGCCCGGTGATACGCCTCCCATTCCTCCTCTCCATCCGTTCTCTTAGCCGCGCTCAACGACGAGTTCATCCTCCGCTTCTTTTCTTTCAGGTGGACATTCCACCACACCGCTCCCCTTTCTTTGACCCTTCTCTCGGGACAAGCCGCCTGAAAAGCCAAAGTTATAATTTCTCTTATCTCTTTCTCCTCTTCATCTAAAGTGTTTCTGGATACTTCTCCCGTTGCTTCTCCTACCGTCCTCTCGAATTTCTCCCAGTCCGTCCGTCTCGGATTCCTCCCAGGGGGTTTCTTAACTCCTTTGCTCCTAAACTAAACATAATAGGCCTGTGATCAGAGGTTATTAATCTGTCACAGACCCGCCAATTAGTAATCCAGCTACCCGTCGGCCCTAAGCTTAGAGTAACATCCAGGACCTCATTCCTATTACGCACCACAAAAGTTGGCTCACTCCCGACATTCTCAATAGTTAATCCTAATCTTACCAATCCTTCCAGGAGTTCCTCACCAGGCCGATTGTTATTTGAGGAACCCCACACTTCATGGTGGGCGTTTACGTCCGCTCCCACCACTAACAGGCTCCCGGTGTCGCTACAATAATCTCTTAGGCGTTCCAGGCACTCCGGGACCACGTTACTGTCCGCTGCCCGGTACCACGAGACCACCACTATTTTCTTTCGTCCTACGCCCGGTATCTCTCCTTGGACGGCAACCGCCACAAAGTCCCTCGTCTCGTACGCCCGCAGTGGCACCGGTTGTGAATCCGCTGCTACGACTACACATGCCCTAGGCACTCCATTAACTCCTGTATAAAAAGACACATAATATTGATTATTCCATCCCCTAATCTTAGACTTATATACATACGGTTCCTGAAACAGTCCTACGTCGAACTCCTTTTTACCCAGCAATACGGCTACATCAGCTACCGCCGTTTTACTATGCTGGGTATTCGCCTGTGGGAACCTCACTTACCTCCCCCCCCCTCCCCTTTTTGGGGGACCGGAGCAAATCTTCCTCCACCTTCTCCAAAGTTCTACCAAACGGTGGACGCCGGGTTGTTGTAGTTGTCGCGACGACCACCCCACTCCCCCCCGGCTGTTGTCTCTGAGCCGCTATTTCCTCCTCTACCTCCATCGCGGTTTCCTCCTCGTCGGTTTCATCCCCTAGTCACGGGCTTCTAAGTACCCAGAACTTGACCCGGGTCAGTTCCACTCCCAAGTAGCCTACCCTTTTCACCTCTTCCGCGTCTTCTTTCGGGACCTCGATTGTTACCACCGTTTTCAACCCCACCTGATCGGTCTCAAAACTAACAATGCTCCACTTATCGAACTGAAACGTGAGATCTGGGTTAACTACTGCCATGCATGGCAGGAGTTCATCCTGTCTCAATCCGAAACCGGTAAGGACTCCCCGGATTCACTTCGGAATCGGCAGTTCCGAGAGCCGGTAAATCGCCCATCCATGTACCCCCACCCCGTCCCTTAGCGTACTTATTAGCAAGTCCGCATATTCTTTACCCCCACACGTCATAACGTACAATTTACTCTCCTGTACAAGCCCGGAGTCTACAAATCGGATCTTGCTCTGACACGCTATAAACGCTCTTAGCACGAAATTTCTTACCTTGACCGCCTCCTCATTTGAGAAGGCCCCGCCGTCCACTTTCACCATGACCGCCTTAGCATTCATCGAGGTTTTGGCCCTCTTTCCATGCTCTTGGCGTGCTTTCTCTGCCGTTTCCTCCTTCTTGGACCTTTTTGACGGTCCTACTACCCCTTCCCCCGGGGTGGTAGGGTGCGAGGTGGACCAAAATCTCTTCTGGTTTTCGTTCCGTTTCTCCTCCCGTAATCTATACGCTTGTTCGCGTTGTTGTTCGAACCTCCCCTTAAAACCCGTGAGGGGCTGTCTTGCCCTCGCCTCAGCTACCTTACGGGCTCTATTCTCGCGCCTACTTTTCTCCCTGGCTTTCTTACCCTCCCGACGGGTCCGAATGAAGCCCTCCGAATCTTCCGCCTCAGAGTTTGACTGGGTCGCTGTTCGCGTCCCTGTCGGTCTCACATTTCCGTCAACCACCATATTGCTTTCCTGGGTGGGTATTCCGCCCTGGTTTGCTTGGGCCGACGAGTCGTCCCTTGCTGCTTCAGAGGCGGTAGACCCGTCCCTGGAGATTCTCAGCTTTTCAGCCGAGTTTATTAGCTCTTGGTTATCGCCCATAGTGAGCGATAACGCGGCCCTCGTGGCCTCCGACCGATGAACCGAAAATTTTCCCACAACCAACGATCCAACGCACTTGATTCAGCACTCAAAATGTTCGTTGTTTCCTTCTTTCTCACCTCCGCATAATCGCCTCATCATTCGTCACTTCTATCGCTTCACTGCGCTAGAGTCTCTTGAATTAAAATTGGAGCCGTCACCTAGCCATCCTAGCAGGTTACCACATAACACTTTAACAGTTCGGACGACGATGGAAGGGCATAGCCCAACACGATTCGAGTTTCGAGAAAAAATGGCTCCCCGGCGGGATTTGAACCCGCAACCTCTGGATTACCAGTCCAGCACGCTGCCATTTGCGCCACGGAGACGCCTATGGGAGTCGTACTCCGAGGGATAAGCTAAGCCGAACCCCACCCAGGTCCATTGTTCCTCAAAACTCTAGGCGCTTCTCCTGATCGGTAAACCACGCCGAATTTATCTTATCTAGATGTTGTTAGATGGATATTAATGAATAAATCTGTCGCCGGTATTTTAATTAATAAATTAATTAGTCTGATATGATCCGGACGACGATGGAAGGGCATAGCCCAACACGATTCGAGTTTCGAGAGAAAACGGCTCCCCGGCGGGATTTGAACCCGCAACCTCTGGATTACCATAGGCGTCTCCGTGGCGCAAATGGCAGCGTGCTGGACTGGTAATCCAGAGGTTGCGGGTTCAAATCCCGCCGGGGAGCCGTTTTTTCTCGAAACTCGAATCGTGTTGGGCTATGCCCTTCCATCGTCGTCCGGATAATATCAGACTAATTAATTTATTAATTAAAATACCGGCGACAGATTTATTCATTAATATCCATCTTTAACAGTTCCTCTATCTCCCCAATTAACTCAGTAGCATTCTCCCCAAGTCTATCCCTCGTCTGTTGACATTTCTTCTTGGACTTGGAATTGAACCTTTAGTGTAGGAAATATATTTTTATTCACTTCGTTTTCCAAGACCTGTGATACATTGATCTTGTATAATTTTACTTTTTTTAAAAACACCTTCCTAGGCCGGGGCGTAGCCAGCCCTTGACCAAGGGCTGGGCACAATATGTCGGACGTTATGGAAACTAGAGACCCCAACAAAAGAACTGGTAGCGAAATAAATCGTCAAATTCTTCCCCGGAAACTGAGTTTTCACAAAAAAGGGTCGTATTCCATCAAAAACTAACATCTTCGTTCGGAAATTATCTGTTTTAGCCTTCTATTCCTGATTTTCTATCCAAAAACTGACAATTATATTCAGACTTTTTTTCTATTAACAGACAATTCGAAAAATGGCGGGTTTAACCCAAAACGGATCAAAAACGAATGATCTTAAATACAATTAACAGACCACTCAGTACGAAACAAACGATTTCGCCCATGTGTCGGGTTGCGTGAACTTAGTCCGACACCTGCTGTTTTTTAAAAACAAAATCATATTCAAAATGCTAAACAATCGAAAATTTAGGCTAAACAAATGCAAACAAACGATAATGAAACGGAATATGCCGCGAAACAAACGATTCCGCCCATGTGTCGGGTTGCGTGAACTTGGCCCGACACATGCTGATTTTTTAAGAAATATAAATACAAAATGCTAAACAAACGAAAATTATAGCTAAACAAACGTAAACAAACGATAATGACACGGAATATGCCGCGAAACAAACGGTTCCGCGCATGTGTCGGGTTGCGTGAACTTAGCCCGACACATGCTGATTTTTTTTTTAAAAAATCATATTCCGAATGCTAAACAAACGAAAATTTCGGCTAAACAAACGATAATGAGACGGAATATGCCGCGAAACAAACGATTCCGCCCATGTGTCGGGTTGCGTGAACTTAGCCCGACACATGCTGATTTTTTAAGAAAATATAAAATTCAAAATGCTAAACAAACAAAAATTATGGCTAAACAAACGTAAACAAACGATAATGAGACGGAATATACCGCGAATCAAACGATTCCGCCCATGTGTCGGGTTGCGAGAACTTAGCTTGACACATGCAGTTTTTTTAAAACAAATCATATTCCGAATGCTAAACAAACGAAAATTTCGGCTAAACAAACGCAAACAAACGATAACGAAACGGAATATGCCGCGAAACAAACGATTCCGCCCATGTGTCGGGTTGCGTTAACTTGGCCCGACACATGCTGATTTTTTAAGAAAATATAAATTCAAAATGCTAAACAAACGAAAATTATGGCTAAACAAACGCAAACAAATGATAATGAAACGGAATATGCCGCGAAACAAACGATTCCGCCCATGTGTCGGGTTGCGTTAACTTGGCCCGACACATGCTGATTTTTTAAGAAAATATAAATTCAAAATGCTAAACAAACGAAAATTATGGCTAAACAAACGATAATGAGACGGAATATGCCACGAAACAAACGATTCCGCGCATGTGTCGTGTTGCGTGAACTTAGCCCGACACAACATGCTGATTTTTTAAGAAAATATAAATTCAAAATGCTAAACAAACGAAAATTTTGGCAAAACAAACGTAAACAAACGGTAAACAAACGATTGATTCATTTTTCGTTAAATTTTCTGACATGTGTTGTGCCAGGTTCACATGCGTAATATTTTTCACCCGAAACGACAATTTCTCCTCAAAATTAGATAATTTACTCCAAAACTGACAATGTCAAACTTTAACTAAAGTTTTCCTCAAAACGGGTGATTTCAGGACATTCTGCCTTGAAAACAGGTGATTTCACAAAAAAAAAAAAAAAAAAAAAAAAATGACAAATTCATCGCAAGTGTGACGGTTTTATACAAGTACAAACGATTTCACGCCAAAGCTGACGTGTTGCCTCATAACTGATGACGTTAATACATAACTGGCCATTTTACCCCAAAACTGACTGTTTTAATTCCAAAACTTACGGTTTAATCCAAAAAACGTTCCTAAACTGACGATTTTACCCTGAAACTTGCGGTTCCACCCAAAAATATCACTTTACCTCAAAACTGAATATTTTACTTCAAAATCGACATTTTACTGTGTTGGGCACAGCTTTTCAGGGCACATAGAGTCAGTTTTGACGATTTCAAGGCTTGAATAGCTATAATTACCATTTTTAGGGCGCACAGTCTTTCCAATTATAGGAGCGAATAGTACGTCCCAAGTCAAGGCGAGAACAGCCAGGTTGGCCATTTTCGGCGCGCTCCGAATGGTCTATTTTGCCATTTTCAGGGCAGGAGTCACTTGTTCAGACATTTTTAGAGATCAAAATAAATTCGGCAATTTCTAGGTTTTTAAATATAGTAATTTTAGCCATTTTAAAGACACGAATCAGTTTTGCTATTTTCAGGGCTCAAATACCTAGTCCATCAAGCCAAGCCATGAAGTTTGACCATTCCTGGCGCGCATATTGTCGATTTTGCCATTTTCAGGGAAGGAATAATCTTTTTAGGCATTTCCAAGTCACGTGAAGTCATTTTGGCCGTTTTCAGGGCTTGATTAGTCCGTCAAGCCAAATGCGCGCATACTTGGTTATATTTGGTTCAAGAATGGCCAGTCTGATCAATTTTAGCGCACGAATGGTCGATTTAGCTACTTTCGGGCGGTTCAAAACGCGAATCGACAGTTTTATATTTTTAGGCGTGAGTTTAGTTACTTTAGCCGTTTTTGTAGTGCAAATAGCTAGTTTTAACTATTTTTAGGCAGTGGAAAGGGTGTCAAACCAGTTTGAGTAGAGCGAACCACACCATTTCTCTAGCACCTCTCTTGAGCAAATACTGAATCCGCGTCTGTCTGCGCAAATGGTATTCTAGGACGCAAAAACGGCGAATTTGGTCTTTGAATTATGTCACCCTTGCGATATCCGTTTTGTGAGCGACAAAACCTCTGTGTGTGTGATGCTGTGATGGATATCATCAATTCTGATTGGCGGGGAGGTAAGCTCTTTTCAGGGGGGGAGTGCCTCCAGCTTTCAGTGGGGGATAGACGCCACTGTAGCATCATGAAATTATTTTTGAACGGGTTAACCCTGCGATATGTTGTTTTTGCAAAGCACCGGGCCCCTGAAATTGCACTTTGAAATGAGCCAGCCTCGCAAAATTAATTTTTGGTTGGTTCAACATGAAGGCTGGGTGTTCTTGAGGCAAGCAGGCAACTCAAAGTTTAGACAAAACATGAATATTCGTGGTTAAAATTGCGTTAAAGCTCTCATTAGGACTTAAACTTCTCAATAAATTATTAAATCCGAATGTTAATTATTCTATACTCTAATTCATGGTATTTCGTGCATTTGCATAACTATTGCACTCGATTTTACTCACAATGCATACATTGCGTACATTTTTGCAAGTCAAAAAGACCAAGACAATGGCTGCAAGACGAAGACCAAGACCAGGATTTCACTGCAAGACCAAGACCACCTTGGTCTTGTTCTTGGTCTCGCAAATGTGGTAAAAATGAGTAAAACCTATATTGTCTGCTGCTGAAATTAAGAAATAGTGCGTGTTCGCGGTTTTTGAAAGCAAATTCGACTAAAATAGAGAAAAAGCGGAGAACCATGACTAAAATTAAAAAAAAAAAAATACTAATTTGACGCTGAATTAGAGAAAAACGTGAATTCGAAGCCAAAAAAACAGAAAAAGCTCCAATAAATTAGCTCCCATTAACGCAGAAAGACGCTAACTAGCGGCTATAATGAAAAAAATACTAAATTGTGGCTAAAATGAAAAAATAAAAAATAAAGAGTGAATTCATAGATAAAACTAAAATTAAATTGGAGGTTTCGAAGTTTAGAGGCTAATATGCGGTAAAATTGGGGAAGGGGACGCTAGATAATGTGCTGCTCTTAGACTAAGTTCCCGCCTAGAAGAGAAAAAGCACTAATCCCAAGCCTAAAATCGAGAAAAAGCGTTAATAAGGGCGTTTAATGTCGATAAAAACGTTAATAAAGAGCTGAAATTGGGGAAAATGGCTAAATGACGGCTGAAATTGTCCAAAATCGTCAATTCCTCAATAGAGGGCTGAAAGGGTGCTAATTCACGGACAAAATTGAGAAAAATCACCATTTCGAGGATACTGTAAATTTACTGTATTTCAATAGACAGTATTTCCTGGGATGAAGAGAAAAACATAATTAAAAAGCAAAAAAAAAAATTGCTAATTTACTTCTAAAATTGAGAAAAACGCTAATTAGCGGACAAAATTAAGTAAAAGCCAGTTGCTACTTCGCGGTTTCTGCAGACTAATTTGCCCGCAAATCGAGAAAAAACGCTAATTCGTGGCCAAAAGTGAAAAAAAAAACTGCTAATTTGAAGCCGAAATGGAGAAAAACGCAAATTCACGGCTTAAAAACCGTAAAAGCTCTAAAACGCGGCATAAAAACAGAAACCCCGCTGATTCGCGGCAGAAATTAAAAAAAAAAAAAACTAATTCGCCACTGATAAATTAAAAAATGGAAGTAAAACGGCTGATTCCCGGCTAAAAGTGAGAAAAACGCCAATTCATGATTTCAGGCGGCAACTTTGACTTGAAAAAGATCAAATTCATGAATAGATGGAGGAAAAATGGATAATTCACTGCTGAAATTGAATAAAACTAGCGTGATTTGCGTCCAAACTGTTTTGAGAAAAAGCTTACTTTGTGGCTAAAATTGATAAAAAAGCACCGATTTCCTTTTTATGGAGACAAATTCGGCCATAATCGAGAAAAGACGCAAATTCATGTCTGTATAAGTGAAGAAAACTGCGCATTTGCGGCTGAAACTGAGAAAAGCGTAAAATGGACGCCCCTGGAAGCTTTACTCCTTTAGAATGGTAGAATCGATTAAAAGCGACAGGTTGTAATCGATATGCTATAAAATAACTGTAACAGCTATATTTTTCGGCTGCCTGTTTCACTTTTGCCAAGTGGAAAAGTGTCAAATGACTAGAAGCAACCTGGAGTCAAGGCGGGGACAGAGAGTGAGTGTTTTCCCCCCGTCTTTATACCCTTTTTCCTGTTCAATTATACGTGTTAAGCAATTATAAATAATGAAATAATAGTAAGACAAATCATTGAACGATTCCAAAATTCCGTTTTAAGGCGGGTCTCCTCGACCCCTTCCCAGTCACCCCTCGCCTAAACTTCGCACATAAATTTTGGCTCCATTTCTGGATCAATATTCGATTTCAACGTCTCATTTTAATCTTCAGGAAGTTCTACAGTGATGTTAGATCTTGCTTTTTCAGATTTCATCCCTAAAATTACCTTAAAACACATTCAAGTTGTAAAGTGATTTGGGGTTATTTTAGGGATAAAATTTGGAAAAGCAAGATCTAACGTCACTGTAGAACTTCCTGAAGATTAAAATGAGACGTTGAAATCGAATATTGACGCAGAAATGGAGCCAAAATTTATGTGCGAAGTTTAGGCGAGGGGTGACTGGGAAGGGGTCGAGGAAACCCGCCTGAAACCCCCCCTTAAGAAATCCGACATTCGTTAGGCTCGTTTCACACATGCTCGATTCCACGTGGCGCGATTTGAAAGCGGTGCAAATTCGCGCGGCTCAAGGGGTCAATGGGAGGAAAGCGATAACTCTTCGGTTTCTACGCGGCTGAGATTTGAAGAGGTGTCTCGGTTCACACGTGCGAGGCATCCACCACGTATAGCCTTACAGGCTCGTTTCACACATGCGTGGTTTACCGAGGCGTGGTTGCTACGCGACGCGAAGGCGGTGGGTGCCTAGCATGTGTGAACCGAGAAACCTGTTCAAACCGCTGCCGCGTAGAAACCGAAGAGATTTAACGCTTTCCGCCGCTCGCCCCCTTGATGAAACCGCGTCGCGTAGAACTGCGTGTGTGTGAAATGAGCCTGAAGATTTTTTTTTTTCCGCCAGCCGCTTTCAAAATCCATCAGATCTGACAGGAAGCCCGCGTCAAATTGATTCCATGGCAACTAGAAAAAGGCTCAAGGTCACTATAAATTTCGTAGAAGTAATGATCAGACACTAGAAATGTCACTGAAAACTTAAATTTTCGATTATTTTTGGCTGAAAGTGATGTAATTTCGTGGTAATATTTACCAGTGCCAACCTTTAGGCACTGTCTTGGCCGGTTAGCTCGAGGGGTTCACGGTCACTAAAAAAAAGGCCCTAGCCAGGACCACCCAAATGTGCCATTTTGGGAAATTTGAGACCATAAATGTGGAATTATTATAAAGATTAAACTCTAAACTTACGATTTCACGGATATTTAGTCACCAATGACATGATTTCGTGACTATTTTTCTTTGAAATTTTGGCGTTCTGGGGGCAGCGCTACAGACTGTGCTCCACGCTCATTAAAAAAATATATTACACAACGAGTGAGGGAAGTAGAATTTTGTAGTTTTGTTTGACTCGCTACCCAGCTTTTGAAATAAGCAAAATAAAAACAGAGTCAATTTTCATTCGTGTGCAATTGATAACGTTCCGTCAACTACATAAATATAAAGCGGAAGCCTAGTTTGGTCAGATTGCCTGTACGTCCCACCCCCGCCTTCCCCTGTTCAGTGAGGTAAAATTTCTTCAACACTGGTGCGTATCTCTCGACTTCCTGCAGTCGTTATTTTCCTGTAAACTTGAACTTTACACGCTGGACACGCGAAAAGTACTTTACGTAACCGATAGGAGTGATGTAAAGTACTTTCCGTCACTGTTAGATGTGACGTGTTTGGAGTGAGTAGTGGTGAAGTGCCTCACATTTGGTCGGTCAAGCGAAAAATAGTGAGGAGCGTCTTTAGCGCTCGGCTTCGCCTCGATCGCTAAACACAACTCGCGCGTAAAGTGACGATTTCCTTACTCGTTGTGATATATACAATATTACTTTACACGCAAACTGACCCTATTCCTCAATTGAAGCCACGAATTAGCGATTTTAATCAATTGAATCCACGAATTAGTTATTTTCCTCAACTTTATCCATGAATTAGCGTTTTTCTCTGTTTTAGCCCCCGATTAGCACTTTCTCTCAATTTCAGCAGTTTTTTAAAATTTTACTCGCGAATTAGCTTCTTCTTTTTTTTTTAATTTGTGCCAGGAATTATCGCTTTCAGTCTTCAGAAGCCGTGCATTAGTATTATGTTAGTGCGATAGTAGTCCCTGGAACTGTAATTCGGGTGAGTTTGAGATTCCCTCTTTCCTCGAGTTGTTTGAGTGTGGGATCTTCCTTCTGAGCAGCGGCAAGTTTCTCGAAATTGTTTGGCATTTGAATTTCTTCGACTCGAGATAAGGTGTCAGCCACGGTGTTGGTTTCGCCGGGGCTGTACCTGATATCGGTGGTGAATTGAGAGTTGTAATTCAGCTGTCTCGTCCGTCTGGGGCATTTATTTGTCGCACTTTGTTGCATGGCGTGCATCAGGGGTTTGTGATCCGTTAAAATCTTAAAATTTCGACCTTCGAGCAGAGGTTGAAAGTACCTCACTGCTTCGTAGATGGCGAGCAGTTCTCTGTCGTAAGTGCTGTAGACGGTTTGTGCTTTACTTAGTGCACGTGAGAAAAATCCGAGTGGCTGAAATTCACTGCCGTTTTTCTGTTGGAGGACAGCTCCCAGAGCTGAGGAGCTTGCGTCGCACTGCAGGAAGAGAGGAAGATGGTCCGCTGGGTGATTAAGCTTAGTTGCGTTTGCAAGTGTGTGCTTAGTTTGTTCCCAGGCTTGCACTGTCGTTGGAGACCATGGAATCGGTGTGCGATCATTTTTCTTGGCGCCGTGTAGCAACTCGTTGAGAGGTTTATTGTATTTCGGCGGCGTGCGGAATGTTTTTGCAGTAGAAGTTTACCATTCCTAGGAAGCGTCGGAGATCCTTGATAGCTTTAGGTTGTGGCATTTCGAGAATCGCTCGAACTTTTTCTTCCAGCGGTTGAATACCTTTGGCGTTCACTTGATATCCAAGGAATTTGATGGTGGGCTGGCCCAGAACACTTTTCTTCAGGTTGAGCGTGAGACAGTGTTTGTGAACAATGGAGAAGACTTGGTGAAGGTGCTCTTCGTGTTTCCTAGGATTTTTTGATGCGACCAGAACGTCATCAATGTAGGTGAAGACGAAGGGTGAATCCCGAAAGATTTGGTCCATAAAGCGCTGGAAAGTTTGCGCTGCATTGCGGAGACCAAATGTCATCCTGGGGAACTCAAAGAGACCGAACGGTGTGATGATGGCGGTCTTGGGTATGTCGTTCTCCGCGACGGGGATGTGATGGTACGCTCTGTTGATGTCCAGTGTCGAAAATTACTTGTGCGCCTCGAGAGTGATCGGGTACGACAGGAAAACTACTACCGACGGGGTACGAGCCCGCCGAGCAGTAGCTTGAAGGTAGAGGATGAAAAGGGTACGAGCCTTTTCTTCCTCAGGGAGTGGCCAAAGTGGTACGAGCACTTTGAAGCCGGAGCGGGTTAGGAGGACCTTCCAAGGGTACGAGCCTTGGTAGGTCGGAAAGAGGTGAAGAGAAAAGACCGAGATCGTATTGGAAGTGATCTACTTCCCAGAAATTCGGTAGTCGAATTTGCGGCGAAATAACCACAGCTTCCTGGGCGTTCTCGAGCGCGACTGAGTCGTCGCCGTTTCCTCGCTCGTCTCGTGTGGACGTCAATCTCGCGGCGGCAGGCTGTCAGATCACGTCGGGGTCACCAATGTCGAGGTTATTTTTTTCTTTCGCGGTTTATTTGAATTTTGTGTTTTACAAGTCGTAACAAGGGGGATTCCCACACGGGGGAATCCGAAAACCGAAAAATATTTTCAGTCAGACAAGCACATGAGTTGGATCCCCCTGATGCCACCGTTTTTTACCATTCTGGCC
>CM075943.1:1358119-1482258 GCA_038030265.1 Corythucha ciliata | reverse complement strand
TTTGTTCCTTTTCATTTCTCACTATACATATAAGGTTTTGCCCAGCATGAAATTTATTCATTCGACTATTTTCTTATACTACGTCTTAATTAAATGATATAAAAATGCACTCCAGGGTGATTAATTTTTCGTACGTTTAAACGAATGCATTTGTTTTTACCTCGTTGATTAATTTCTGACGAATACTTATCACAAAACTAGGTTTTTATATTTGGGCTAATTAACCGCATTTCAGTTCAACTTTAATTAGTTGATAAGATTACTTTTTGTACAATGTTAACCTCATTTAAAACCGCTTATCTGAAAGTTAAAAAAGCTATGATGATTATACTGGACTTTGATTCAGATTAAGCGTGAAACATGGTGAAATAATTTTAAATGATCGAATTAATTTGTGTTCCAGAAAACTGAGAAAAAAGAAGAAGTGAAAGAGACAAGCGGTAGTAGCGGTTTCGGCGTTTTCGGCACATTAGAAACTGTATCATCAATTGGATCGTCCATGTTGAAAAAGTTGGCAGGTGCAGTTTCCGAAGTGCCCATGCCCAAGCCGACAACTGTCAAAACTCAAGCGGCTCCCGTTGAGCCAAAAGTGATTCCAGTGCCTTCATCTGTGAACGGACATTCATATCAGGAAGAGGAAGAAGACGAATACAACCATCAGGACATACAAGAAAATTCGTAAGAGGATTTGAAAGACTTGGAGAGGTGTAAAGTTACAACTTTATTTTGTTTTGTAGTTACGAAGACCAAAAAGGAATTTACGGTACGAGTAAAGATCGATATATTGGCAACGGTGGTGATGGAAGGGTTCAAGAGCGATACCCTGGTGAAGTGGAAGATGCTGAGTTGTTCAAAGAGGCCGAGAGAATGGAAAGTTTTCCGTTGAATCCTGATAATGAAAAAGAAGATATTTATGCTGCTGAAGACGACGATTATCGTCGAGATTCAGTTGACCGAGGATCCTACGGTCGGGAATTGAATGAAAATGGTTACCTCAGCAAACAAGATTCAATGGAGGAGGCCTATCTCTCGAAACAAGAATCCAATGAAAGGTTAGCGTCGTTCAACTTAATATCTTGATTACTCATAAAGACAAAAGTTGATGAACTTGAACCTAATTATAGACGGGACAGTGGCTCCAGAGGGTACCTGGTGGCTCAAGAGTCTGTAGACAGCTACTACGATGACGAGGTCCCTCAGGACGACTATGACCGTGAGAGTCCAGCGTCAGTTGTCGATCGCTTCGAACCATCAAATCAGCATCAAAGTACGGCCAAACAGAGTGTACCAGAAGACGAGACCATCTCGTATCGAAAAGAAGAACAGGGAACACCTGCCACGTCTCCGCCTCTTTGTCACCAGGACTCGGTGGACGAAGAGGACGTGCTTATGGAACGTCATTTGAGTACGCATCATAATGAAAGTAAGCATGGTTTTACTGGTGGGAGCGTGGGGGGGCTATAGACAACTGTGCGAATGAACTTATTTGTCCTTACAGCCAAATTACCGTACGATAGTCTAATAAATGAAGTGGTGATGGAACCTCCTCCTGAGAGGACGAGAATCGAGCGGAGAAGCGTGAAACCGAAGGAGCGATGGCTGTGGGCGTATAACAAAATCATCCACCAGCTAAACGTGAGTCTCGACTTACTATTTGTAACAAATTGAAGAGTCCTACATTTTTCCTCCAACAATCAACGTTTTTCGTATTATAGCTCTTTATTGCCGTCGTTCCACGTTCAGTGGAACTTAATTCCCTATGTAATTCATTACGTGTTCCGCGCATGCCAGAAAACCCATTGGAGTCGTATTTTCTAACCTGACTAGCGATATTCATAGCTATCAAGCGATATTCATCGTTATCAAGCAATATTCACCGCTATCAAGCGATAATAGACAGCTGAAGTTAGGTTAACCAGACGTTCTACATTCCCCGGACAAGCCCTACTTACAAGAGCGTCCGGGCTCATTTTTCAGGTCTCTAGAGAGAAGTCAAAAATATATCCTCTTTTTTGTCCTAATTTTCGGTCTCTATTTGTAATGTCTGGTGGTTCTGACTTACAACATCCCTCCCTGGTGCTTCCCCAATCCCTGTTTCGCTCTGACGTGGTTCTCATCAGCCCTGAAGTGCGGGGTCTCGTCCATGACTCGATTTTTTGACAGGCCAGATCGAGCGCCAGGGGTGGCACAGTCCACTCAAAGATCAATACATCTACCCCCCCCTCCTCCACGCCTCTGAATCACTACCACACAACGCCATGCCTCCACCCCCCCCCCGCCAAATCTGAAATACAATCCAGTACATTCGACCGACAAACCAATGAATTTAGCTCGCAGTCTGGTTCAAAACAAATACTGAGCGTTTGGCACTTTCAAAAAACTCAAATTTCGTCATTTTGACTCTTACAAACGCAATTTTCACGGACTTTCACTCTTTCAGAGCCCAATGTTGTTAATTTGGCTAATTTACAAACCAAATTCGGGAATCTTTGCCAGATCAAAAACCAAATTTTGTTGCTGTAGCTCTTTATGAAATCAGGTTCAATTAGTAGGGGCGAAGGGGGGGGGCACACCCAAACTTCCAAGCTCCCAAATGTAAATTTAATAAATGCTGGAATTGCGCTTCAGAATAAAGACCCCGAAACTCTCAATTTCACTGAAATTAACACCGGGAATTCGTGAAATAGCGAATATTTAGCCAGAAAACTTTCAATTAGTGGATATTCAGCACCAAAATAGTTCAATTTTCCGTGAGTCTGGGCGCTGTGTGCCGCAGTCGTCGGCCCCTGAAATAAATCCTCGAAATTTTCGAAAATAGATACCTAAAACTCGCAATTTCGAGGATATTCATCCCCGAAATTATTGGAAAAATAATGTCCGGAGAAAAGCTGACATCGCTGCCCCACCGTGGATGGAATGAACTTCGTTAAACGCTCATTTTTGGCCAATTTGAGGCATGCTGCTGAGCCCTTAAAGTGCGTTTTGACTGCGACCCGCTGCATTTTCTCAATTCAGCATGGTCGGAGGGGCTCAAAAAGGGAGGGGTTCTGCGCCATTATCGTCAGCCCCGAGAAATTCTAGGAAACGTCACGACGCCTAGCAGAACCTATTTATCTGCTGGCGCACCGTCGTTGAGTTGAAAAAAATGAAAAATACACCGTCCGAGCCCCTGGGGCTTCGCCATATCACCCTCCACCTTAGCTCTTTCTAGAACTAGTTTAGAAAGTTTCATCATTTTGGCTCTCGCAAACACAATTTTTGCAGATTTTTCGCTCATACAAGACCATATTTGCAAATTCTGCTCATTCAAAAGTAATAATTTCATCGATTTGGCTCTCTCAAACCCAAGTTTCGTGGATTTTCACTTTTTCAAAACCTATAACTTCGCTCCTTCAATCACCAGGAACCTGGGGCCCCTACGAGTGCTCTTACCTTTCTCTATCGACCCTCGTTGCTTGTAAACAGTAAATTTTTCTGATTGCTGGAAAATAATCGAGAAACAAATTGGCTTAACCCTAAACTTGGCAAGAATTTTTTTTTCAATTTTGTACCGAGAAATATTTTTTTTTTTATGAAGATAGGACCTTCGCAATGTTGAGAAAAATAAGAAATAAATTATTTTAGTGACCTCTGTTTAGTTAGGCCAATTTTAAATTTGTATCTTCCTGGATACATTGCCAAGTCCACGACGTATCTTCCTGGATACATTGCCAAGTCCACGACGTATCTTCCTGGATACATTGCCAAGTCTACGACGTATCTTCTGGATACATTGCCAAGTCTACGACGTATCTTCCTGGATACACTGCCAAGTCCAAGATGCAGACCTATTCGAAATTGCTATAGTTCCGAGTACAGTGCCAGGTCCCAGTAGTAGTACCAGGTCTTGGTTGGGGGGGGGGGTCAAGTATAGATTTTGCCGCCCCTAAGGGGGAGAGCTCGGCCGTCCAAAAGCTTAACACGTAGTGTCCCCTACTTCATGACAAACGATCTGTGTTGCGCATAAGTTGGATGTCTCACTGTGTATTCAAAATTATTTTTATAAAGCACACATAACATAGTAAAGTACAAAAGCCATAGATTTATCACATTATAAATTTCATCAACTAATGTAGGAGGAATCTATAAACTCTATTCACAAAAAAAGGCAAGTGTTCAATTAGAGGTGGCCGGATTCATCTTATTAAAAATATTACAAAATAGGTACTCAATTTGTATGAAAATTCACGAAACAATTTCTTTGAGGCACTAAGCAAAGCCTTACTTCGCATTTGATGCACTGAACTGAAGTTTGCCCCGAATGGCAGTTTTTGCATCTGCCCTTAGTCGTGAAAGAAGGGAAATGACCCTCTTGGTCAAATCGTGACGAGGGAGTTGGGGGCAATGAAGGAGAGGATCTTGTAGGCCCAGTTGGCGTTGAAACGGACCCTGCAGATCTCGGCCGGCCCACAGCTCTTGGTAGTAGGCTTTGGGCGATTTCCAATCGGAATTTTTTCAAAGGCATGGCATTCCTTTTTCCTACATCCTTTTTTGGACATCGGACTTTTGGCAGCCGTTTTTGGTGGCAGTTGTTTCCTTTTCCTCGAGATCTTAGCCGGTGAAGTGGTTGTAGGTGGAAGTGAAGCCGGTGAAGTGGTTGTAGGTGGAAGTGATTCATGGACGGCAACTAAGGAATCATCACGATCCCCTTCCGCAACACAATCGAATTCTTCGATCACTTCAAAGAGCTCTTGCCCATTTTTTTCTAGATCTTCCTCTAGTACTTCCACGTCGTTCACGTCGGCTTCTTCCTCATCCTCCGAATCGATATCAACTCTTGGTAAAAGCGACAAAATTTTTTCGGAACGGCTCCGAAATCCGGCATACATTTTTAGAACGGAAAATTCTGAAATTTGAAAGAAGGCTCGTGACTACACGCAGTTTTTTGAAGAAATTCAGTGCTGACGAAAAACGCCGGTGCACTTGGCAGCGTATCCGGAGGGATACATTTTATGAAATCTCTTATCATGCTCGGAAGAGCGGCAATCTTTTTTTTTAAACCAAGAAATGAAAGAAACAAGTATTTTTTCACAGAGAAAAATTTCGTACGCCTCTATTTCAAAGGAAAGGCTGAATAAAAAATACAAAAAACTTACCAGTACGACGAGCGCAAGCGAGACAACAGCCGGCGGAAAAACTTTGATAAACAACCCGCAATGCTCACTGAATCTTTGTGGCGGTTTTTAATAATCGATTCAATAACAGTTTCGAACATAATGCAGCGAGTGGACGACATCCGGGCGAAAAAAGGTAATTCTCTTCGACTGTTACCTTTTCTCGGGGGGGGGTTTGCTATCTTCACAGCGAAGTTTGTACTTACGTGGACTGCCACCATATTGCGCTAGCTCTCTATTCGGCCCATAGATAAAGGATAAACGTTTTTTTGAATCATAATCATCGTGTTACTCTCACCGTTGGTCGTAATATATATTTTTTAAATTATATGTACGTACACGTAGTAGTCTATTTTAGTGATGGGTGAAGAAGTTATTCATTTGGATGGGGAACCAGCTCATGAAGAGTACATGCGGAATCTTAAAAAGAATGGTTATTCGTTCTCCGTACGAACATCTAAAGAAAGTCAGCGTGCATATAAATTTTATATTAAATATTAATTTAATAGGAAAGCAATCATAAAACTGTATTTAAAATTTAAAGACGATGTCGATGCCCTGAAATCTGTGCGGAGATACTACATCCGAGTTTCAAACGAGCATAATCATCCTCACAACACTGCCTTCTTAAACCAACAGTTGGATGTTTCTTTAAAAGAAGAAATAAAAAAACACATAAATAACGGTATCACTAACGTCCAAACAATTAAAATATTATTAAGGGCGTTTGTCAGAGACACCGTATCGGACAGTGTAACAGGCTTCTCACGAGCATTTTTCCCAACGGCTAAGATAATTTACAATTATGTATGTAAATTTATTTTTGAATCGAAGCAGTGTAGGATAGATCAAGTAGCCTTATTAGCCAAAATTGATGTTTGGAAGAAGTCATACGGTGGAACATGATTTTATCGTCCTCGCAGTTCCACAGACCCATTTTTGTTTTGTTACCAAACCGAGTGGCAAAAAGACCTTTTGGAACGTTACGGTAGTGTTGTTTTACTTGATGCCACTTACAAAACTACCAAATACGCCTTACCATTGTTTTCTTTGGTAGTAAAAACAAATAGTTCCTATATTGTTGTTGGAATCATAATTTCTGAAAAAGAAGATAGCCATTCAATTTCAGAATTTTTGAAAGTGTTTCAAGAATGGAACGAAAATTGGTCACCTTCTTATTTTATCACAGACTTTTGTGAAGCCGAAATCAATGCAATCTCCAAGATTTTTGAATGTCCAACTTACATTTGTGATTTCCACAGGGAGCAGGCATGGGTTCGTTGGCTTAAGAAAAGTGGTAGTGTGATAAACCAATCGGACGGTGATGAAATAAAACGGAGATGGAGGCAGCTAGCTTCATGCACAAGCATGGTAAATTTCGATAAAACGTTTACTCACTAGCGAAGTTTGGAAAAGAAATGAGAAAGCACAACACTATTTCACTTCTACATGGCTACCATGCAAAGAGAAATGGACTCGAGCATTCTTTAGCAGTGAATTTTCATTCATCATATCCACAAATCTTAGTGTCTATCAAGGTATAGATTCCCTTGCAAACACTTATGTGCCATTTTCATCAATGTACCGCATCATTCATTCTTTGATTTACCTAGCTCTTACATCAATAGTAGCCCGTACTTGACTTTAGACCCGAAATATTCATTATTCACACCAGAACAAGGACCTATTTCTGTTCCTTTTGAAACACTTTCCCACGTCCCAACTATCGATAAATCAGTTAACGCAGTGGCGTCTATCAGGAGGGGGTTGGAGGCGACTTGCCTCCAATTGACGCAGCCAGGGGGGGAAAATATGATTTTTGTTAACATCCAGGGGGGGATTTGCTCCTCTCTTACTGTGCGAGGGCTTTGACATATGTATATTTAATGTAGTCAGGGCCGGCCTTAGGCATTTGGCGCCGCCAGACGAATCTTTCATCAGTACCCCCATGAAGTAGCCTTTAGGAGCCGCGATTTGGCTTTGTCTCCATTTTAACCGCGAATTATGTTTTTTTCCACACTTCAACGCTTCTTCTTAATTTTATCAGTGAATTAGCGGTTTGTCTCCTTTTAACACGCGAATTAGCGATTTTTCTCTATTTTTGCCGTGAATTTGTGTTTTTCCTTATTTTAGCCGCTTATGAGAGATTTTCCCCAATTTTCACCGCGAATTACCGCTTTTTCCCCATTTTGTCACGGATTAGCGATTTTGTTAGCTTTCTGCAGCCACGGAGCTATCTTCAGAAGCCGCGAATTGGCGTTTCCTCAACTTTAACGCGGATCATCGTATTGTCCACACGTCAGTGCTTCTTCTCACTTTGATCGGTTAATTAGCAATTTTTCCCGATTTTAGCGGCAAATTATAGTTGAACCACATTCTAATGGAACCTAAAAATCAATAAAACCAATTTGTTTTATATATGATTAGGTTCATTTTACATCTTGAAATTTTGTGAAAAAAATCCATCAGAGTTTGGTTCAACTATAATAATTTTTTTCACTTTAGCCGTAATTAGCTATTTTTCTCCATTTTAGCTGCGACTTGGCGATTTTATTCGTGAATTAGCACTTGTTAATAATCTAACACCCCCCCATTAGCTAAGTATTTTTCTTAATTTTAGCTGATTTTTAGCGTTTTTTCTTTACTTGTGTAAGCACAGAAAAATGGCTGATTCACGGCTGAAAATGAGAAAATTCTCTGATTCACGAGAATCAGTGATTATTCTCAGTTTCAGACGTGAATTAACCATTTTTCTCAATTCCATCCCCAAATTAGCTCCTGGAGGTTGCATCGAGAAACCTCGAATTCTTCTAATATTTTTGCACTTTCCGAACTTTTACCCACTTCCACTTACCCTAAGTACAGCAGATTAGTGCACCTACTCAATTTTAGCCGCTATAAGACCTACAAAACCTGGAGATCAGCGCATTTTTTCTATTTCAGGCGTAAATTTGCTTCCGGGAGGCGCGAATTAGTGCATTTCGCTTGACCTCTGAATAAAGTGGTTATTTTTACAAAGGCAATCTCATTCTCTTGACGAAAGAAACACTTCTTAGCAAAAAATCTTAGCGGGGTATTTCCTAACATCACGTCACAGAGTGAAACGAAAATACATTTCCGTTACTGCTAGGACAGCTTTAGTGCGAAACTCACGGGTAAAGTGGCGCTTTCCTCACTCACACTGAATACCATTTGCATAATATGAAATTCAGCCCCGGAGCCGTTCGTTTCCATTTGTCTATTTTATTGTGATCAGTACTGTTTTGAAAGGTTCCTTGACTCATGGAAGATTCAAGGAACGTTCATAAATACAGGCCCTAGGTCTTACTATACTTATTAAAGCGTGAGTTCCCCTTGAGGGGATCGCTGGTCCATACTTATGAAATTCCTTGAAGTTTCCTTGATTCAAGGAACCTTTCAAAACAGTTTTGATCACAATAAAAAGACGAGTGGAAACGAACGGCTCCCGGGCTGAATTTCATATTATGCAAATGGTATTCAGTGTCAGTTCAAGAAGAGTCTATGAATTCGCCCTAACAATGTTTTTTTTTTTTTTTTTTTTTACCTCCACTATCCAAGAGCAGGGGCATGGCACACGCCCCAGGTACGGAATCCTAAGTGGATTATTGTGCCGCTCTTGGATCGGTTGGTCTAGTCTAGAGTCCCTCTCACCGTACCTAACAATGTTTTTCCCCGTCGCATTCAACGCCCCGTACTTTGTATTGGGATATCCCATCAAAGAGTCTGCCCCCTTGCGGATTTATAGTGAAGTAAATTAGTGAGGATACATGGAGGAAAATTCCTACGGGACCAGTCTATGCAATCCAATTAAAACTTTTTTTTCTTATTAAGAAATACAACTTTTTTCGATTATTCCACTTGAAAAGGGCAGTTGAGAGTTTACTTTAAGCGTGTGACAAAAAAAAAAATGTAGGGCCAGGTACTGTTTGTAAAGAAAAATCCCGCGAGAACACAAGTTCTACATGTTCGCCGTGTCAAATGCGTTCCCCGGTCCAATGCATGTAGCTTAAATTATAAATTATTATTATTTTTTTTTGTGATTCCGAAACGTCCGGCCTCCTATCAACCAACTGCCCTAATGGCCATGAAAACTACTGGGTCGACACTAGAGACCAAAATACTGGCAAATGGACCAAATATATGGACACTTGGTGCTGACGACACCCGGTTCATTCTCGGATAGCAGCAGAATGAGTTTCAAATGAGCCAAACCCAAGAAATTCAGGGTTTCTAAAAAGGCCAGATCTGTGCAATTTTGGGTTTTGGAAGCATTAAATCAGCAATACTGTTTTTTAATGCGTAAAATTATAGCGATTCAGTTATTTTAATGAGCCAGCCCTGCAAAATTGGTCATTTGACTAAGCCAACCCTGATGGGGTCGAAAGCGCAAAATTATTTTCAAGATCCCGAAAAATTGCATTTTTGGGTGACCCCCCCGTGAAATTGTTCTTATAATAATGCAACTCCGTGAAATTTCTTTTTGGAAGACAACGGGCCGGCCAAATCCCACAATGGTAATGAATGGTCCACGTATCTCCGAAATTTTGTTTTTGATAAGCACTGGGGTCGGGAAATTCCTTTTTAAAATGAGGCAACACCCGGAAAATGTTCATTTTTTTAAAAGTCTGAAATCCGTGAAATGGTCTATACCAAGGGAGTCAACCCCTCGAAATGGGTGGGTTTCTGAAACGCCAGTCCATGAAATTACGTTATTCCAAGGGACAAACCGGCGTATGTTGTTCTCAAAGGAGCAAATTTGGTTCGTGAAGCAACTAAAACCACGAAATTGGATTAATATGTCAGTGCCAAATCAACGAAATTTTGATTTTAAACATGCCCCCCCCCCACAGAATCGCCTTATTGAAGGAACCGAAACCATGGAATTGCTTCTTTGAATGAGTCAACCCCGAGAAATTCGCTTCTTGACGTCGATTCTGCGAAATTGGCTTCTTTAAGAGAGCAAAACCCGCGTGATTGGGATCTGTGAGTGCGACAATCCGTGAAGTTCGGTCAAACCCACGAAATAGGGGTTTAAGGGTGACATCCTTGGGTTATTGCCATTCACGTAACCACGGCCATGAAAGAAGAGAAGTGAGACTCAGGCCCATGTTCACAGTCGTCTTTCAGGCTGAGTGATCGCTTATTTCGACTCATAACAGATAATTCACTAAAACAACCGATTTGAAGTCGCTTAAGCAAATATCCAGCTTGAGTGACGACTATGAATACGGCCCTCAAAAATCGTCCGTTTTGTCTCCGTGGGAACTATGAATCACGGACAATCCATCGTTACGCCCGTGGCTTGAAGGTACGCTGGCGGCCAATCTGTTGAGCTTTGTGTACGAACCGGCTGTATATTCCTCATTTGAGCACCAACAATTTCTGAATGACCTCGACTCCAAGAGAGGGGCCATGGCCCCCCATCCGTGCATGCACAGCACGGATCATGATCATGTAACATTAATAATCACTTGGTCACTGAAATCTTCTGGAAGAAAATGCTTTGAACATACGACAGCATAAATTTATGGATTTACTTTCCGGTCCTCCCCCATCCACAGGATTATTTTCCATTTTTTTTTTATGCCCAACGGATTCTTGGGAAAAAATTGGAATGAAATGTCCGGCGTACGTATACCAGCTCTATTGTGACACTTGGACTTGGGCATATAACGCAATCAGCTGGAGTTGAGAGCTCTTTTGCTCATCTTTCTCTTACTTCCTCAAACATGTGTGATCCATGATGGCTGGGAATTAAATTAAAAATATTCAGGAGCTATATGAAACAAACGGATTCAAAAAATTACTCATTCCTTATAATTTAATTAATTACTTTGGTAAAAACATACCCACCCCGTGTGGAAATTATACAGAACTGATAACTGAATCCTCACTAGATTAAAACGATCGCAGCGCTTCGTGGCCATGAAGCATCCCAATATACTCTCATTAGATCCTCTGGGTGTGTGATGCTGTGATGGATATCGTCAATTCTGATTGGAGGGGGTAAGCTCTTTTCAGGGGAGGGGGGAGTGCCTTCAGCTTTCAGGGGGGGGGGGATAGACGCCACTGAGTTAACGTGTCATCAGCAGCACAGACAACTCAAAACATACAAGTACCATAGGAGACCTACGGAAAGGCGCAAAAGAAATCTTAGACATGACTTATTTGATGAATGAGAACATAGACATTGAAACTTTAGACAGTATTAAAAGAAAAATAGATTAAATAAAAAATGAAATAAGAGGCTGCATTAAAACTGAAGATGGAATTCCTCTTTTGCCTAGCTATTCATCCGTATCCAATTTGCCCAGACCGAAGAAAAAAAGGAAAAAGGAATAGTTTTTAAGACATTTGCCCGAATTTTGTATTTGTATTAGTTACCTACCTACTTTTAATTTTATTACTATGTACAATATTTGAATTTATAAAAAATTATGTATACAAATAATAATTTCTTTTCTGATATTAAACGCAGGGACTAATTCAATTTAATCCCCTCTGCATTTGTCTTCTTTTTCTCTTCACAAAACGTGAACGCTATGATAACTAAAATTTGAACTCCTTGAGGAAGTTGTAGTAGCGCTTTGGTGGCAGTCGATGTAAGTACAAACTTCGCTGTGAAGATAGCAAACCCCTTTCTCGGGTCGTTCCCTCTACACAAGTCCGAAAACAATCATCACACTCTTGTCACTAAAAACAAATTCTCCTAATAGATGGTCTGCGAACAGCAATAGTGATGTGCCACAAGCCCCTGAATCGTACATGTATAGGCAACTCCTCAGATTCAACTGCGTGATTCATTGCTAAATATGCAATGTCGTTGCCAAATGGCCAGCTTTCTTGCCGAGAAACATAAAATAGCTCGATGAGCAATTTATACGTCAAAAGACTCAAGCATAGATACGCAGGCAAATCGGCATTTGGCTGTTGGATTGTTATAGTGTATCACGCACCTACTAGACCCAAATTTCAGGAAAAATTCTTCGATATACCTATCTTCTTAATCACTTAATTGTGTTATTGCGTCAGCATTCGTTTATTCGGCAGAAATAACCATTTTTCATCAAAATCTAGTGCTTGACTTCTTCAAAATCGGACATTTTCACTAAGGTCAAATTAATAGGCCGTTAATCAACAATGGGGAACTTGCACGTTTTTCAAAAGTTGGTGTTTCTTAAAGAGTGCTCTCCCACAAGCCTATTGCTCACATTAAACTTTGAAATCAATAAAGGATGCTTTATCAGAAAATTTTTAAACATTTTGAGTGGGGGTTCGATTACGTCAAAACTTATTTATTGAAATGGATGATGCGGGGAAGAGAGGGTTAGACGCGTTTACTGGAAGAATATTTCATGTTATTTGTAAACAAACAATTTTAGAGTCCCCTCAAATGCTTCACAAATAAGGATTGACGTCATTTCCCGTCGCACCATCTATCCCCTCCTGAAGAACTTTGAACCTTTTTTAAAAATCTTAAAACGCACCAATCAGGTTGCAACTTCTATTGTTATCCTTCAGTTCACGGGTCAAATCACCTGTACTATGCTTTTCTTCCCAATCTGAGATTCATGCAAGTTCCCCATAACGATTTGGTGGATAGCTTTGGGGTAACATGTGATAGGAATTTAACAAGAACAAAATTGAAAACAAGGCACGATTTACACCACCAAACTGAAGCTTATAAAAATCATTCAAAATTCTATCAAGAAAACAATTGATCTCGTCGGTAACGAAATAGTATATTGTGCACCTAGGGTGGAAAGTTAGTGTTTTCCGCAACCGAAAAAAGATATGAGGTTTTTGAGGTTCGGAAATCACAAGTTTTCCCCCGAGGTGCACACAGCATTTTTTTTTTTTTTTTTTTCACCAAGAGAAAAGAATGATAAGAATGATCGCGAAAGGCTGACATGAACAAGGTCAAGGCCAGTACCGACCAAATCTAGAAAAACAAACGAACGCTGAGGCTGAGGCGGAGGGGCGAGAACAAATGACTCGCGAGCGTTGTTCGTTCATGAACTCCGTTTCGAGCGTCGCTTGTTCGGCTTTGACTTACAATTAGATTTTTGTTTTAAATTCATAATTGAGGACCTAGTGGACGACGGCGGAACTCATTTCATTTCTCACCTAGGGCCGCAAAGTGCAACTTTCGACCCTGCGTCGAGGGCGGGGATCGCCTCATTTCTAACCGAAAAAAAAAAGAAAGATTACACTTTTAGGAAAATTATGTCATCCTCGCCACAGGTTCTGAATCTCATTAAGGGGGCATACTTACGGTGACCAGAGGTCCTTTTTTTGGAAGGACGGAACTTCTTTTCAGCTCATGGTCCTGTGGTCCTTTGCTTTTCTCGAAAGGACCCTAAAAGGTACTTCTTTTCAAAACAGGGTCCTTCCTAGGAGCCTGAAGGACCTCGTGAAGAAAGATAGATTGTCCCGAAATAGTAATAGTCCGGGAGCCACCCACCGTAAGAAAAATAAGGGTTATTTGATCGTGTCTGGCTTCTGCACAGGACGCTTTTTATGATTCAGGAGATCGCCAGACATTTTCTGCGGGACAGGGGCCCATACCAGAGCTACCTGCAGGCGAAAACCCCTTTGAGCCTCTCCTACACCGTTTTGGATCCTCCGAAGCCAATTTCGTGTTTTGGCTCTTTCAAACCCCTATTTTTTGTTTTGGCTCCCTCAAAAGCCAATTTTTTATTAGGATTAGTAACATCATTATATATACAAGGCGTACAATAATACAAATTAGATAAGTAGCCGTAGTTGCCTACGTTGTCAGTCATACCTTGTTGAGGTGTGTCCAAGACAAACCGGTTTCGCCTGTTCGGCATCTTCAGAGTTGGAACGTCTACTGAAAACTGAGTTACCGTCGTGTGTGTGTCCCCTTATATACCCTCCCCCCCTGGGTTTTCCCTGTTCCCCAGTTCCTGTAAGGAAACTTGGACAACGATACAAAGAACACATCGCATCATATAACAAAAACAAAGACGACTCAAATTTCGCACACCACCTTTCACAACAAAAACATAAACCTCGACCCATAACTCAAGCCATGACCTTAATACACTCACAAAACAAGGGTAGGAAACTTAACATACTCGAAAATTTAGAAATATACAAACAAAGGACATTCGGGGGGAACATAATCAACGAACAACTCAACACAACGTCAGATACTATCTTCACACCACTAATCTCATAATCCATAATTCTTGATGAGTTCATCTTGTTCTAGCATATCAGGCATTAAACAATAAGCAATCAAGAAGCCATCGAAACTGCCCTTGAGCTAGTCTAGCCAGAAAATAATACCAATATTACAGTGGGAAAAATGGCATAGTTTCGTCACTTTTGAGAGGTACTCTGGTGGAACTTACAAGCCTTAAAGCGGGGCAAATTCTTGCTTTATTAATCAGCCAGAGTCTAAATTTGAAGCACTGGAGGAGCTATTAATAAAACCCGAGGTTTCCATCCGGAGGACGATCTTACAAGCCTTAAAGCAGGCCAAAATCTTGTTTTATTAGTCAGCCAGAGTCTTAATTTGAAGCCTCAGCCGAAGGACAACACCACACGTAAGGGTCAAAATTGATTAATTTCGCCACTTTTGAGACGTATTCTGGTGGAACAAGCCTTAAAGCGGGGCAAGTTCTTGCTTTATTGGTCAGCCAGAGTCTAAATTTGAAGCACTGGAGGAGCTATTAATAAAACGCCGAGCGTTTTCATCCGGAGGACGGTCTTACGAGCCTTAAAGCAGGGCAACATCTTGCTTTATTAGTCAGCCGGAGTCTGAATTTGAAGCCTCAGCCGAAGGACAACACCTCACACCTGTAACGGTCAAAATGGCTTAATTTTACGTTGACGTAACTCGTGTTGACGTACACTCGTGCAACTTACAAGCCTTAAAGCGGGGCAAAATCTTGCTTTATTGGTCAGTCAGAGTCTAAATTTGAAGCACTAGAGTAGCTGTTGGATTAGAAAGCAAAACAGAAGCATGAATTTTGTACCGGATGATAGAGAGCATAATTACACACGGAATCTTATCAAAGAGATGAAAAAATAGTACGAGATGCCTCGCATGTTTTAGCTTAATATTCTTTGGTTTTACAAACCTGTCTTAATTGTAAGTTCCGTGAGGTAGCTTGAAGAATATTGCGTGACGAATACTTTAAATCCTTCATTAGATAGGTTGTATACAATTGAGGCACTTACACTTAGAATATGAATAATTCCAGAAACAAAACACACATTCGAAAGGAGATTGAGTCTTTTTGAGTTATGTTGTCACACCTATGTTCTGTAAAGGAATTTTTAGTTCGTCAACTGAATTACCAAAATAAAGGTAAATAAATTGAAATTGATAAAAGAAACGTCAGTTGTGTTGCCAACACTACAACACAAAATAGTCGAGCATGAAATATGGCACATCACTATTGCTGTTCGCAGACCAACTATTAGGAGAATTTGTTTTTAGTGACAAGAGTGCGATGATTGTTTTCGGACTTGTGTACAGGGAACGACCCGAGAAAAGGTAACAGTCGAAGAGAATTACCTTTTTTCGCCCCGTTGTCGGCATCCCTAATGGAGTTGGTAAGCGGGATCTTGAGACGTCACGAAGTGTAACGTGACGTAATGAAACTTTGTATCCTTTTTTTTTTTCTTTTTTTTTATCTTATGCCTCGACGGTTTGCGGCAACTTCGGCCATTCGTCTTCTCGCAGCCCGATATAACGTCGAGTTTCTGGTGTAAATACAATTTTCGGCCTCCAAGGATGCACGGACGTCTTCAAGCTCTGGACAATTACCCAGATGCTGACCATCCATGAACCCGTCTCCACAGAGCACACAATCCGGGCTCTGATAATACACCTATTCTGTGCAGGTGGCCTTGGAGGTAGTCATTGCCTGTGGTTAGCCTGAAACAGGCTACAGCTACTTGTCGAGGAAGGTTATGTGGAATCCGTCCGTTTTGTACAGTCAGTGATTGCCACTTCCTACCTTCAGCTTCCCGCTGCTGCCTTACTTCCAAATATTTCATAATACAGGTCTTAATAGCTCTTTTGGAAGTGTGGTACGTGACGCTATTCTCAAATTTGGCGGAAAGGACACCCTCTCTCGCCAGACGATCAGCTTCCTCATTCCCATACACTCCACAGTGTCCGGGAATCCACTGAAGCACCAGTTCCACTCCTCTGCTGATCAACTCGTGTGCTCGTCGCTTGAACCTTCTCACAATGGAACTGTCGTCATCTCCTCTAGCGTTACACACGGCTTGGAGAGCTGCCATGGAGTCTACAAAAATTGCGACTCTGGTGTCAGCTCTCCTCAGGCACTCGCCCAGAGCCATAGAAATGGCTTCGACCTCCCCGTCAAAGTTGGAGGCTGACTGTCCAACGGGAGCACTAAGTTGGAAAGAGTTGGAGAAAACTCCTGCTCCTGCATTGGTGGTCGAGTTTTGGGCGGATCCGTCAGTGTAGACATGCAGCCATGTTTCAGGTGGATATCTCTCCTCTATAGTCGCCAGGGCAAGGGATCTCAGCTCCTGGGATGAACACAGCTCCTTACTAACCTCTCTAACGAGGTCAAGTCTTAGCCGGGGAGTGCTCAGGATTGGCATTGAACTAAGGAAAGCCTCTCTCGGGCCAAGAGAGATGGCATGCTCCTCCTCAATCCTCGCCACTGCAGAAGTGAAGCTTGTCTGGGTCTTCAGTCTAGGTGCCCCACTGTTGTCCTGGGTCCAGTATGGATCACTAAGCCTTGCCAGTCTTTCCCTCAACATTACAGAGGCTATCTGCTGTCGGTCCTTCAAAGGTTCAATGCCCGACTGGACTTGCATTGCAGTGATTGGTGTAGACCTTGGGCCACCTGTTACGACTCGCAGGGCGCAGTTCTGGGCTTTTTCCAGCTTTGTGAGGTGGGTATCT
Source organism: Corythucha ciliata (assembly GCA_038030265.1). Lineage (NCBI taxonomy): Eukaryota > Metazoa > Arthropoda > Insecta > Hemiptera > Tingidae > Corythucha > Corythucha ciliata. Next base: position 1,465,161 of record CM075943.1, on the reverse strand, counting down.
GCAGCAGTCACAGTAACCTCAGATCCATACTCCAGAACAGGGCGCACGTAGGTTTTGTAGGTTAAGGCCAGGACATCCTGAGTTGCACCCCATTTGGTACCAGTGAGTCGCTTGAGCAATTTACATCTATTCAGGCCTTTATCCTTCAGAGAATCAATATGTTTCCTCCAGGTGAGCTGCGTGTCCAGTCTCACCCCCAGGTAGACTGCCTCCGATGTTCTCGGGATGGCTTCAGAGTTGTAGAAGAGCGAGATGGAATGCTCCTTTTTGGAAAGGCTAAACAGCTGAAAAATGGTCTTAGTTGGACTCACTGTCATCTCATTTTCGGCAGCCCATCTACCCAGTGATCTCAACGCTCCATTCAGTGCAGTTTCGAGGGCTTGAATCGAGCTGCTTGTACCCCAGATCACCAAGTCGTCAGCATAAAGGAGTGCGTTAATTCCAGGACTTGTAACCTGGTTGATGATATCATCAATCATTATGCTGAACAGCGTCGGGCTCAGCACTGAGCCCTGCGGAAGTCCCTGGCGAGTCTGTCTGTACACTGAGACCTCATTGTTGTATCGCACCCTAATGAGGCGCTGAGCAAGAAAAGAGGCGACAAACCTGTACATATGTCCATGCACACACCCAGCTCCAGGAGCTTACTGAGCAGCTTTTTCCACCAGACAACATCAAATGCTGATTTAAAATCCACAAACACAGCCAGTGAGCTTTGTTTACGTTGGAACCCGTTCTTTATTTCTTGGGACAAATGGGCAATATGTTCCATGGTACTGCGGTGTGCTCGGAATCCTGCCTGCGCGTGGGATAGCAGTCCCCGTTCAGCCGGTTGAGAACCATCCTCGCCAACAGCTTGCAAAACACACTCGTGAGTGCAATTGGACGGAAGTTCTCTGGGCAGGTTGGAGATTTGCCCTTCTTAGAAATGGGTATTATTTCTGCTTTTCGCCATTCTACAGGCATTCTAGCTACCCATACTCGATTCAGGAAAGTCAACACTGTTTCTTTGGCTTTTTCTGCCATATGAATAAGAAATTCTGGTAGGATCTCATCAGAACCTGCGCTTTTTCCTTTCTTAGATTGCGTGAGGGATGCTGTAAGTTCAGAGATAGTGAAAGGGCTGTTGAAAAGGTCCTGCTCCATGGAGTTCAGTGCTACTGGTTTCAGCTCAGTGTATGGCTTACCATTGTGCTTCTTTGGTCTGTAGTTGCTTACAGCACAGTAGTGCTTACAGAAGTGTGAAGCTATGTCCTTTGGATTGGTAAGTAGCCTGTCTCCTCTCTTCATGGGCTGATTTTTTTCTTCCCTTTCATTGCTGAGCCTGGAAACAAATTTGTGCGCCCTGAGCCCGTCCTTTGTATCCCGTAGGTTACATTGCCAAGTTTAGGGTTAAAAGCTAAATTTAGTGACTGTGTGACCTCGTGCTTAACTGACGGCCGAGACAGGCAATGGACTTGGTTATTCATTTAAGATGTCTCTCAATAAACTGATAAGCGTTGAATTTATGAAAACCCAACGATTTTGCGACGTTCCAGAGAAGTTTACTAGTATATAATATCCCAAAGGGGAACCAGTCGCCCCCCCCCCCCTGTATCGGTCCTTGGTATCACGCCTCCTGATTCACCTTTGCCCCCTCGTCTATCCACCAAACCCTTTTTCCTTTCACTCAAACCCATTTAAGTTGTGCGAAGTTGCCCAGGCAAGCGTAACTAATCTGTGGAAAAGGGCGGGCTCGTTTTACGAACCATTGAACCGGTAATCTCTCACTGAATCTTCTACTAAAGGGTAGAGAGGTGAAGAGGGGATGAGAAAATTAATCTGCAAACATCAGATACACTTTTTTCCCCCTTTGACACCTTTAACAACAAAAGATAATAAAATAATTTTCACTATTTTATGGGACAAACTTCAGTGGAGAGAAGTCATTGGAAAATAAAAACTCGGGCAATCAAGTTTTTCCTGAAGCGTTAAAATAGGAGGGGGGGAAAAGTGTATTGTATCTACGAAAAACCACTCAAGAGACCTCCCGGGGCAATCGCCTCGCAGCGGGGGTGGATTTTCAAGAAAACGAGCTCTATTACTTCCTTGCACTTTTGGGGCCATGGAAAACCCGTGAAGAAGAAGACAAAAACAAACTTTGTATTTTTGCTGGAAAAGAAATAGACAGGATGGGCAGAGATAGGCCTAGCAAGTTATCGAAAAGTAAATAGACACACAAATAGAACAACGGCAAACAATGGAAATAAATACTCGCCAAATTATGGCAAACAAATTATAAAACTACGCCCTACACTTTTCAATAAATAATAATTTTGTCTAAAGCGTATTCTTCAGTTCAGATGTTATGCTATCTTATTTGTATTTCATTTTGGCGCACCAAAGAAAATCTTTCAAGAGTTGAACTCGCAGTTGAAGCAAATAAAATAAGGACTTGGAAAGCACCGAAGTTAACGATAGTGACAGCTCATTTTTGAGATCATTTTATGCGCATACAATTTACGTAATTCTCATATTTCAATCAGGGTAAGATAATTGGTCATTTGAAGTCTCCGGAACATGAATCAACAAGTGTGAGTGGGAGGCGGCTCCCCTCTAACCTACCACATGACAACGCGACGCCCCCTTTTTCAAACCGTTTCCTCCTGTTGAAGCCCGCCGAAGCCAATTTCTTTTAACTCGACGCGGGGCCCCCACCGGAAAGTGTTTCAGTTCTATCGTAAAGATTTTCGAAAAATCGCACCATAGTAACTGTTTCGTTGTACAACTTAGTCCCCATTTTCTCATTATTTCAAAAAAGAGTGAGTCTAATGCCGTATTAGTGTGACTATGTAATAATGTTCTGAGAGAAAATGACAACACCGTCCGAAAGAAAGAGCACAGAGTGGGCTCTTCTTTTCCCGCTTAAAGCTGGACTTCTCTCATTGAAAAGTTCGGCCAGTCTGGAATTGCGAGCATCGGAAAATAAAAAGGAAGAGCCTCAAGTTCGACTTAAAATGCGTCGTGGGTCGAGTCTAACGGATCTACCCTCGGCGGGGATCTCAACGAGGCCCATACAGAGTCACACATCGTGCGGTTCGGTAGCTCGCCTGACGCCAAATCACGGTAAAAAAAAAAAAAAAAGTTTGAAGTGAAATGAGCTTGACTAGAGGAAGAGAAAGACAATTAGTTATTAACAAAGTGGTGTTCGGAAGTCGTGTTCCTAAAAGAAGTTTTAAAAAATGGGTGATTGTAAGCGTCCATGACCCACTGAGCCTATCGTAGCCCGCATATTTTTTTCCCCCTTTCTAACAGCATTGTTTTGTTTGTTTAGAACTGTTCAATTTGATTTATTTATACAATCAAAACTAACAATTAGAAACTGTATCTCTTGACACCGCTTTGTTTGCAAATTAAGAAAGTTCCTGTGAAGAACTTAACGGTCTTCAGAAGCATCGCAAATGCACCGACAATAATGTGTAGATGTGTTGATCATCAAGCAAAGCCGTTCGTTATTACTGAAAAGTTGGAAAATTACAAAAATGGATTAACAGGCAACGCCTTGTATGAGCGTTGAGTTACCTGTTAGCCTCCGTGATTTCAATTAGGGCAACCGCCTGTAGTTTTCTATAAATTTTACTCACGTATAGATTTCCAGTTCACTACTTTTTCGACAAAACATTTTTATTCAATTGACAGGACATGAGAGGACAAATGATAAACGACTCTCACACCTTCTACACATTTCAATGTTCCTCGTAATGTGAGTATTGCTGTTTCTGTGTATTTGCCATATGGAAGCCGCAACTGAACAGGCCCAATGTATTTTTGGGAAGCATGGGACATTTTAAACCATAGGAAGGCGACTATAAGGGCTGAGTCATAACAGGCACAAAAAACTTAAATCTGATTGATGATAATGCTTTTAAGCTCAGCATTGGGTTAAACTGTAGTTTAATAAACCCATGCCTCGCAGACGAATTTTATGAAAAAGGTGCATTTGCGTTGTCATTGAAAGGCAATGTACAACTCTCCTCTATTCTCGCCGTCGTAACAATGAAAAACCAAAACAACTACGAAATCTCGTCGAATCTACTCCAATTTCTACCCATCCACACAACAACATAGGCAGCATCGGTGACCTTATGAACATGAAACGTTACTACGGTGGGTCGTCCGGTGACGTTACGCTCGACACAATTATCGCACGAACTGTCCCACTGTCGACGGTGAGTCCTCGACCGAGTCGCCAGCTAGACAGTAGTATGATGTCGACAACCGACTCGCCCTGTTCATCGCCGTCTATGTGGCGTTGCTCGCGTCCCACACCGTCAAACTCGTCGTCAACGCCTCGTTCTGAAACGCCACCACCGCTAGAACCTCTACCGGAAAATCCAACGACTCAACAACGAACGATTCGACTGTCTCGCCTTATATCACAGCAGCATAGAAATTCAAGCTTGAAGTCTTATTATTTTGTAAGTACCTAAAAGAAAACTTCATTTTATTCTTTTTTTTTGTCGTTGAATCTTCCTTTCAAAAAAATGCACAAAGTAGCTCGTGACTAAAGCCTTAAAATTGTTATCTTGATAACAAGGAAAGTCCATTAAGTCATATCCATTTGTCGAGCTTATCCGTTATAGTTCAAAAGTTCTTATGAAAAATACTCCAGAAAGCCCTAGATTAATAGTATCTTTCGAGAAATACATGCCTACCGCATCACGTATGCAATAATCTAATTGAAAATAGGACCCAAACTTTGTAGGATCCATTTTGCTACTATAAGGGGGGGGGGGGAACTTGATCGTGAGTTGTGGTGAGGTGGGGTGCTTCATTCGGCATTGATATTAAGGTCACGTGGGCCGTGCTGGTCTGGTATAGAAAAATGAGTCTCTCATGTCACCAACTTTATAAATTTTCAATTTGAAACATTGTTTCTCTTCTTTCTTTTTTCTTCGACATTTTCAACTTTTTCCACTCTTCTAACCAATTGTTGAATGGATCGCTGGGTAGTTCATAAGTTTTCAAAAAGTATTCAATAGTTGATTGTCAGGGACATTTTGACGGGGGGGGGGGGACAAAAGAAGACAGAATATTCACACCAAGTGATCTTTCGAACAGAACGAACGATAGACGCATTTTCTGAATAATCAAAATGGAAGACAACCGGCGGCAGCCTGCTTCCGATTTTTTCTGGCGATTGAACCTGTTTTTTCTCCAACGTCACAGTGCTGAAAACTGCATTTTTCACGCTCGGACCTGATAAAAATAGAAGCAGACTGAAACACTGAGTTGTTGGTTAGTTTTGCCAACCATCCCACCTGTGACATTTCAAGTATGGCTAACCATGTTCCTCGTCCCGGGCAAAAATTCATTTGTCCCGGATTCTGTTCTTTACATTTTTTTAAATCGAACCATACTAACTGTCCAACACAAATCAATCAATTTGGTTGGAAGACTTAGTTGACCATCTCAGGGCTGAAATTAGAGGTGAGGTGTGATTTCACTGTCGGTGATTTTGTCACTGTGACTACTTCGTCACTGTTGGTGGAACTTGATCGTGAGTTGTGGTGAGGTGGGGTGCTTCATTCGGCATTGATATTAAGGTCACGTGGGCCGTGCTGGTCTGGTATAGAAAAATGAGTCTCTCATGTCACCAACTTTATAAATTTTCAATTTGAAACATTGTTTCTCTTCTTTCTTTTTTCTTCGACATTTTCAACTTTTTCCACTCTTCTAACCAATTGTTGAATGGATCGCTGGGTAGTTCATAAGTTTTCAAAAAGTATTCAATAGTTGATTGTCAGGGACATTTTGACGGGGGGGGGGGGACAAAAGAAGACAGAATATTCACACCAAGTGATCTTTCGAACAGAACGAACGATAGACGCATTTTCTGAATAATCAAAATGGAAGACAACCGGCGGCAGCCTGCTTCCGATTTTTTCTGGCGATTGAACCTGTTTTTTCTCCAACGTCACAGTGCTGAAAACTGCATTTTTCACGCTCGGACCTGATAAAAATAGAAGCAGACTGAAACACTGAGTTGTTGGTTAGTTTTGCCAACCATCCCACCTGTGACATTTCAAGTATGGCTAACCATGTTCCTCGTCCCGGGCAAAAATTCATTTGTCCCGGATTCTGTTCTTTACATTTTTTTAAATCGAACCATACTAACTGTCCAACACAAATCAATCAATTTGGTTGGAAGACTTAGTTGACCATCTCAGGGCTGAAATTAGAGGTGAGGTGTGATTTCACTGTCGGTGATTTTGTCACTGTGACTACTTCGTCACTGTTGGCTCCGACCCTCTAACGGTGACATTCCTTTTCACTTTTTTTTTTTTTTGGGGGGGTGCCGTCCCGGCCAAGCCGAGCCCGGCGACGCCATGGCCACCAATTGGGCCCCTACGTCATACCCAACGGGTCCCGGTGGGGCTAGCACGGCTCCTCAAATCTCCTCACCCTCCCCTGAAAATCCAGTACTCGGACCCCTTGAGCCCTGGAAAATTCTAGGTCGGTCAACCTGTTCCTCCCAAATATAGCAAACCTCGCTGCCGCAAACCCCTCACACTCTCTCACTAAGTGACCCGTTGTCTCCTCCTCCACTCCACACCTCTCACATGTAGGGTCCCCTATTAGCCCCATCATGTGCAAGTGTCTCTGAACTGCAAAGTGCCCTGTAAATATTCCTACTATCTTTCTAAAAGCTTCCGCCCTAACCCTACCAGCAGTGTTGGCATCATACCTTTTAATGCCCTCTTTCGCTTGTCTGCAGTGATCTTCTGCTTCCCATCGTGCCTGGGCTTCCGCTTTCGCCCAACCCCGAATTTCACTGAGTCCTACTTCCCTTGCTATCCCCACCGCCGGTTCTGGGCCGACATATTCTGTCATGGCCCCCGTCTTAGCCAGCTTGTCTGCTCTCTCATTCCCCGGAATGCCAGCATGACCTGGTACCCACCCTAATGTAACCGTGTTACCCTCCGTCAGCAGTGCCGATATACTGGCTCTACAGCTCCCCACCGCCCCCGACTTGACCACCGGCCTGGAAATGGCCCCGAGGGCGGCTCGGCTGTCCGAGTATATCGTTATTCGCTTATTTGTCACGCCTTTCCGTCTCAGTTCGATTGCACAAGCCTCTATGGCCGCAACCTCCGCCTGGAACACCGTCGCGTATTTCCCCAACGTCAGGCTCTCTTCCACCCCCATTCCGGGGATGTATATGCCTGACCCTGCCTTCCCTTTCACGGTTCCAATTTTTGAACCGTCCGTAAAACACTTAATCTCTTCTGTATCACCCCCTTGCCCGGCTTCCCGGGATAGTTTGACCACGATCGTCTTTACAAAGTCTCCTTGTTTAACCATTTGATCCGATCTCATGCCCGTGGACGGTGCCACTCTGCGCATGTGTTCTCGTATCCCCCCGTTTCCTACCTCCCCTGACATGCAGTCCAATCTGTATGCCGTTTCCATAGCCCGTGCCTGCAGTTCAAGGCTTAAGGGTTTTAGTCCTAGCATTACCTCCATCGGTCTTGTTGGTGTCGTTCTGAACGCCCCTAGGGTCGCCAGACAGGCCAGCCTTTGCACTCTGTCTAATTTAGCTGCGTTTCCCTTTTTGTTCGCCGCCCTCCACCAAACCATGGCCCCGTAGAGGATCCTTGGTCGGATAATCCCCGTGTACAACCATAGGGTCATTTTGGGGTTCAGGCCCCATGTTTTCCCCACTACCCTTCTAACCTGACAAAAGGTGCCCATCGCCTTCTGATAAGTTTCCCTTATGTGCTTTTCCCAGCTCAGTCGATGATCTAGCCACACCCCTAAATACTTAACTTCCGTTGTTAACTCCACCTCCTTGCCCCTAATCTGTAGAGTCTGAAGCCCCTGCCTGTTCCTCTTGTGTGTGAACAGACACAGCTTCACCTAGCTCGGGTTAATGGTTAACCCTCTTGGCTCGTACCATTCCTCCACTATACTAATCGCCTGCCTCATAAGTTCAAAAAGTGTCGACAATACCTTTCCTCTAACCACGATGGCTCCATCATCCGAAAAAAACTGCATATAGAAGCCATTTTCCTCCATTAATCTAATTAGTTCGTCTACCACTATTATCCATAAGAGGGGCGAGAGGCTAGACCCCTGCGGAGTTCCTCTCTTTGCCCTCCTTTCTACCGTTTCTCCCCCTAACTCTGCCCTAATCCACCTATGCCTCAGAGCATGACTAATCCATCTAACCACCATCGGGTTCACCCGAAAGGTTTTCAAAGCCTCCACTATACACTGAAAAGTGACCTGGTTGAATGCTCCCTCTATGTCCAGGAACAAAACCAATGCGTATTCTTTTTGGGCTATGGTATCCTCCAGCTTCCCTACCAGCTCTTGCAACGCCGACTCTGTCGGCCCCTTTTCACCCTTTTCCATGGCGTTGGTACTTGCCCCGTCGCCAGAGATGTGACGAAGAGTCTCCTTATCCTTTCCTGCGCTCGTCCTCCGGCCCTCTGCAACATGCATGGGTATACCCCGTCGATTCCCGGTGCTTTATATTGGCCCATCGACTTTAGGGCCCATCTGAAGCGCTCTCTATTAATAATAGCGTCGCTCTCTTTCATCGCTCCTTCATGTTCCGCTCTATGCTGGCTGGGCACAACCTCCTCCTTCTCACAACCTGGAAAATGCGCGCTTAATAACGACTCCAAAATTTCCCTACTTTCTACCACTACTTCACCTGACGGCTCAATAATTGTGCCAAGAAGTTGCCGGCTATCCTCCTTTGCTATGCGGTTAAGTCTCGCCACCTCCCGCGTGCTCTCTACCTCTTCGCAAAAGCTCCTCCACGACTTTCTCTTCTCTCTCCGAATCGCACTTTTGTATTCTTTCCGCGCCCGGTGATACGCCTCCCATTCCTCCTCTCCATCCGTTCTCTTAGCCGCGCTCAACGACGAGTTCATCCTCCGCTTCTTTTCTTTCAGGTGGACATTCCACCACACCGCTCCCCTTTCTTTGACCCTTCTCTCGGGACAAGCCGCCTGAAAAGCCAACGTTATAATTTCTCTTATCTCTTTCTCCTCTTCATCTAAAGTGTTTCTGGATACTTCTCCCGTTGCTTCTCCTACCGTCCTCTCGAATTTCTCCCAGTCCGTCCGTCTCGGATTCCTCCCAGGGGGTTTCTTAACTCCTTTGCTCCTAAACTAAACATAATAGGCCTGTGATCAGAGGTTATTAATCTGTCACAGACCCGCCAATTAGTAATCCAGCTACCCGTCGGCCCTAAGCTTAGAGTAACATCCAGGACCTCATTCCTATTACGCACCACAAAAGTTGGCTCACTCCCGACATTCTCAATAGTTAATCCTAATCTTACCAATCCTTCCAGGAGTTCCTCACCAGGCCGATTGTTATTTGAGGAACCCCACACTTCATGGTGGGCGTTTACGTCCGCTCCCACCACTAACAGGCTCCCGGTGTCGCTACAATAATCTCTTAGGCGTTCCAGGCACTCCGGGACCACGTCACTGTCCGCTGCCCGGTACCACGAGACCACCACTATTTTCTTTCGTCCTACGCCCGGTATCTCTCCTTGGACGGCAACCGCCACAAAGTCCCTCGTCTCGTACGCCCGCAGTGGCACCGGTTGTGAATCCGCTGCTACGACTACACATGCCCTAGGCACTCCATTAACTCCTGTATAAAAAGACACATAATATTGATTATTCCATCCCCTAATCTTAGACTTATATACATACGGTTCCTGAAACAGTCCTACGTCGAACTCCTTTTTACCCAGCAATACGGCTACATCAGCTACCGCCGTTTTACTATGCTGGGTATTCGCCTGTGGGAACCTCACTTACCTCCCCCCCCCTCCCCTTTTTGGGGGACCGGAGCAAATCTTCCTCCACCTTCTCCAAAGTTCTACCAAACGGTGGACGCCGGGTTGTTGTAGTTGTCGCGACGACCACCCCACTCCCCCCCGGCTGTTGTCTCTGAGCCGCTATTTCCTCCTCTACCTCCATCGCGGTAGATCACGGGCTTCTAAGTACCCAGAACTTGACCCGGGTCAGTTCCACTCCCAAGTAGCCTACCCTTTTCACCTCTTCCGCGTCTTCTTTCGGGACCTCGATTGTTACCACCGTTTTCAACCCCACCTGATCGGTCTCAAAACTAACAATGCTCCACTTATCGAACTGAAACGTGAGATCTGGGTTAACTACTGCCATGCATGGCAGGAGTTCATCCTGTCTCAATCCGAAACCGGTAAGGACTCCCCGGATTCGCTTCGGAATCGGCAGTTCCGAGAGCCGGTGAATCGCCCATCCATGTACCCCCACCCCGTCCCTTAGCGTACTTATTAGCAAGTCCGCATATTCTTTACCCCCACACGTCATAACGTACAATTTACTCTCCTGTACAAGCCCGGAGTCTACAAATCGGATCTTGCTCTGACACGCTATAAACGCTCTTAGCACGAAATTTCTTACCTTGACCGCCTCCTCATTTGAGAAGGGCCCCGCCGTCCACTTTCACCATGACCGCCTTAGCATTCATCGAGGTTTTGGCCCTCTTTCCATGCTCTTGGCGTGCTTTCTCTGCCGTTTCCTGACCTTTTTTGACGGTCCTACTACCCCTTCCCCCGGGTGGTAGGGTGCGAGGTGGACCAAAATCTCTTCTGGTTTTCGTTCCGTTTCTCCTCCCGTAATCTATACGCTTGTTCGCGCTCGTATTGTTCGCGTTGTTGTTCGAACCTCCCTTAAAACCCGTGAGGGGCTGTCTTGCCCTCGCCTCAGCTACCTTACGGGCTCTATTCTCGCGCCTACTTTTCTCCCTGGCTTTCTTACCCTCCCGACGGGTCCGAATGAAGCCCTCCGAATCTTCGCCTCAGAGTTTGACTGGGCCGCTGTTCGCGTCCTGTCGGTCTCACATTTCCGTCAACCACCATAATTGCTTTCCTGGGTGGGTATTCCGCCCTGGTTTGCTTGGGCCGACGAGTCGTCCCTTGCTGCTTCAGAGGCGGTAGACCCGTCCCTGGAGATTCTCAGCTTTTCAGCCGAGTTTATTAGCTCTTGGTTTATCGCCCATAGTGAGCGATAACGCGCCCTCGTGGCCTCCGACCGATGAACCGAAAATTTTCCCACAACCAACGATCCAACGCACTTGATTCAGCACTCAAAATGTTCGTTGTTTCCTTCTTTCTCACCTCCGCATAATCGCCTCATCATTCGTCACTTCTAGCGCTTCACTGCGCTAGAGTCTCTTGAATTAAAATTGGAGCCGTCACCTAGCCATCCTAGCAGGTTACCACATAACACTTCAACAGTTCCTCTATCGCCCCAATTAACTCAGTAGCATTCTCCCCAAGTCTATCCCTCGTCTGTTGACATTTCTTCTTGGACTTGAATTGAACCTTTAGTGTAGGAAATATATTTTTATTCACTTCGTTTTCCAAGACCTGTGCTACATTGATCTTGTATAATTTTACTTTTTTAAAAAATACCTTCCTAGCAGGGGCGTAGCCAGCCCTTGACCAAGGGCTGGTCACAATATGTCGGACGTTATGGAAACTAGAGACCCCAACAAAAGAACTGGTAGCGCAATAAATCGTCAAATTCTTCCCCGGAAACTGAGTTTTCACAAAAAAGGGTCGTATTCCATCAAAAACTACATCTTCGTTCGGAAATTATCTGTTTTAGCCTTCTATTTCCTGATTTTATATCCAAAAACTGACAATTCTATTCAAACTTTTTTTCTAGTAACAGACAATTCGATTTCCCCGGAAATCGATACTTGGCATTCAAATATACAGGGTGACCGACTTTTCATCAACTTCTTGTCTGAGATACGTAAAATTCAAAATTTTTAACCAGACAATAACGGGTTTTAACTCAAAACTAACGTTTTTTAACAAAAAAACTTAATATTTCACTCTAGTATAACTGATTATTTTACTTCAAAACTGACGTTTCTACGACAAAGACGATGTGTTTACCCCTATAACTAAAAATTTCACAGCACAACTTTTAAAATCCAAGTCTTTACCCCCAAAACTGGTGAATTCCGCCTAAAAATGGCGGGTTTAACCCTAAACGGATCAAAAACGAAGGATCTTAATTACAATTAACAGACCACTCAGTACTAAAAACTGCCGATTATATACTTCAATTGGCGATTTTATTAAAAAAAAAAACAAAAAAAAACGACAATTCCTGGCCATGTCTGACGTGCCCCCCCCCCTTAAAATGAAGATGCTACCACAAAACTGGCGATTTTAACCTAAAACTAAACTTTACTGTTCCATTTCAAAATGAATATTTTACACCCGAAACGACAATTTCCCCTCAAAATTAGATAATTACTCAAAACTGACAATGTCACACTTTAATTCAAGTTTTCCTCAAAACCGGTGATTTTAGACCATTCTGCCTTGAAAACAGGTGATTTCACAACAAAAATGACAAATTCATCGCAAATGTGACGATTTTATACCAAAACAGACGATTTCACGCCAAAGCTGACGTGTTGCCCCATAACTGATGACGTTAATACAAAACTGGTCATTTTACAGGGCACATAGAGTCAGTTTTGACGATTTCAAGGCTTGAATAGCTATAATTACCATTTTTAGGGCGCACAGTCTTTCCAATTATAGGAGCGAATAGTACGTCCCAAGTCAAGGCGAGAACAGCCAGGTTGGCCATTTTCGGCGCGCTCCGAATGGTCTATTTTGCCATTTTCAGGGCAGGAGTCACTTGTTCAGACATTTTTAGAGATCGAATCGTAAGGTGATCCATTTCTAGAGCTCGTAAAGTAAATTCGGCAATTTCTAGGTTTTTAAATATAGTAATTTTAGCCACTTTAAAGACACGAATCAGTTTTGCTATTTTCAGGGCTCAAATACCTAGTCCATCAAGCAAAGGCCATGAAGTTTGACCATTCCTGGCGCGCAAATTGTCGATTTTGCCATTTTCAGGGAAGGAATAATCTTTTTAGGCATTTCCAAGTCACGTGAAGTCATTTTGGCCGTTTTCAGGGCTTGATTAGTCCGTCAAGCCAAAAGCGCGCATACTTGGTCATATTTGGTTCAAGGATGGCCAGTCTGATCAATTTTAGCGCACGAATGGTCGATTTAGCTACTTTCGGGCGGTTCAAAACGCGAATCGACAGTTTTATATTTTTAGGCGTGAGTTTAGTTACTTTAGCCGTTTTTATAGTGCAAATAGCTAGTTTTAACTATTTTTAGGCAGTGGAAAGGGTGTCAAACCAGTTTTAGTAGAGCGAACCACACCATTTCTCTAGCACCTCTCTTGAGCAAATACTGAATCCGCGTCTGTCTGTGAAAATGGTATTCTAGGACGCAAAAACGGCGAATTTGGTCTTTGAATTATGTCACCCTTGCGATATCCGTTTTGTGAGCGACAAAACCCGTTGAATTTTTTTTTTATGATTAGTGAAATCCGTGAAGTTTTTTTTTTTTAGTGAGCGCCGACGAAACACAGTGTGATTATGAAAGATTTGCACTTTCAGAATACATCTAGGGGTGGGCAACTGCCCCACTAAATCCGCATTTTTGAGTCTAGGGGAGGGCAGCTGCCTAGCCCTGCATATTCTGCCGCTGCACGGGGGTGAGTGCGAATCAAGATGTGGTTGCAGGAAGGCCGGGGTATTCTGCTTCAAGGTCTGCAGCAACTCCCAGGGGGACTGCATCGATACAGAGGCGTAGAAATAGCTCCCACAGCCCTCGGGGGCGCTGAGCTCAGGTATTCCCCCATCTATACTTATCTATTTAACTGATATAGCTATGAACTATATCATTCATAATTTTAAAAAAGAAAAATTAACTCAGTGCTCAGCTAAACATTGGGGGGACGTCGCAGTGCTGCTATTCTCTCAGTCCTCTGTCGTTGGACTAGGCGACAAAAGTGCAATAAAAATGGAAGTTTCAACTCAAAAATAATTTAATTAACCTAATTTTAATTTTAACTTTCTCCAACTAATGAAAATTTCTGATGAGGACTTCCAGCAATTAACGTCAAAATCTTCTCCTTATTCGGTCCTAAGATTGAGCTGATTGTAAGATGAAGGGGCGCCAAGGCTAGTTTAGCAGGGGGGAGGGATTTCCAACAAGCCACGCCACTGCACCAACACCTTCCCGTTTGACCACGAAGAAGATGATGAGGGCGACTCTATGGCTGAGGATCCTTAACTTTTTTAAATACTCAAATATTATTGATTTTCATTTATCGTATTCAGTATTCTAGTCCAGTCAATTCAAGGTTTTGAGCGGTAATAAATATGGGATTTTGTTTTTTTGGGGGGATTGTGTTGGCGAGGGTCCTCTGATCAATGTCTAATAAAGTCCCGAGCTGAAACTTCTGCCACAGGGGGAGGGGGCTGATTAAAGGTACCCTTTTGTGGTTTTTCGCCTGTACCTCAAAAACAGTGCGTCTTGGGCGAAAACTTTTGGATTCTTTTTCTTGGATATTCTTCCCTAGTTGGAGTTGTCAATTGTAAATTGGGTTTTTGAACGAGTGAAATTGGGATTTGAACGAGACGAATCCACAAAATTTAGTTTTGAATGAGCGAAAATTCACGATATTGACGTTTGGAAGAGTCAAAATAACGAACGTTACAGAAGGACGTTAGGAGAATACGCTACAATTGGTGGAAGAAATGAAAAAGAAGCCTAGAGGGTCGTTCGAAGTAATTTCGGACGCGATGAAATGTAAATACATTCATAGGAGCTAGTTTTTTTTCTACTGAAGTTAAAAACTAACTTTTGAAAATGCAAATAGGTCTCTCAATCGTTCAATGGAACGACAACAATATAGTGACGGTCGTCACCAATTTCGACACGGTGAGTCCCCTGCATCCCGTCAAGAGGTTTTCAAGGGAAGAAAAAAGAAGAAAAACAATTCATCAGCCTCGACTCATTCATGAATATAATCAATTCATGGGCGGAGTCGATCGAGCAGATCAGAATATTTCGTTATACCGAGTCTCGTTCAGGGGGAAAAAGTGGTATTTCCCTCTGCTAGCTCATCTCGTTGACGTGGCGGAACAAAATGCATGGCAGCTCCACAGGCGGGAAGGAGGCAAATTGGACCATCTGGCATTTCGACGTCGGCTTGCCACCAATATCCTCGAAACTTATGGATCTTCTAAGCCAAATCGAGGACGTCCATCAAAAGACGTGAAAATGGACTCTAGGTACGATTGGCTAGACCATTTGGTAGCAAGCCTTCCTCTTTTATGAAAAAAACAAAAAGAAACAATTGCGTTGCCGGTTATGCTCGAAAAAAACCACCACGCAATGTGTGAAATGCAACTTCCCTCTGCATGTGGACTGCTTTTTGCTTTATCACAAAAAATAGATTCATAAGGATGTGAATTTCTGATTTTACATTCAAAATGTTTTCCTTCATTTTATGTTTTTGGTTTATTTTATTGGTAGGACACTCGTTTTGTGTGTAAAAATAAAGTTATTGGTGAAGAAAAATGGAGCTCCACTGATGACTGACTGTTCCCCTATTCTCCTAACGTAGAACCCACCCAATTTCGTGGTGTGGCCTATAATTGAAAAACCACTTTTTTTTCACGAACACCACACTTCCATTCCCGTAGGGAACATAGAAGTAAAATTGAAGAAACAATCTAATTTATGGGTAAAATTAAGACAAATCTCTATAATTCACAACTGAAATTGAAAAAAATAATAATACGCGGATAAAATTAAGAGAAAGTGCGAATTTGTTGCTGAAACGTAGAAAAGTGCTGATTCGTATAGCTGAAATTGAGACAAATTTCTAATAAAAAGCGCTAATTCGCGAATAAAATAGTATAAAAACGCTAATAGATGGCTAAAAATGAAAAAAAAACACATTAATTGACGGCTAAAATTGAGAAAAAACGCCTATTCATTTCAGCTAACATTAATAAAAACGCTAATTCGTGGCTTTAAAAATACTAATGCACGGCTTCTGAAGACTGAAAGCGATAATTCCTGGCACAAATTTAAAAAAAAGAAGAAGCTAATTCGCGAGTAAAATTTTAAAAAACTGCTGAAATTGAGAGAAAGTGCTAATCGGGGGCTAAAACAGAGAAAAACGCTAATTCATGGATAAAGTTGAGGAAAATAACTACCTAATTCGTGGATTCAATTGATTAAAATCGCTAATTCGTGGCTTCAATTGACGAATAGGGTCAGTTTGCGTGTAAAATAATATTGTATATATCACAACGAGTGAGGAAATCGTCACTTTACGCGCGAGTTATGTTTAGCGATCGAGGTGAAGCCGAGTTCGCTAATTACTAACAACGAGTGCGTAAAGACGCTCCTCACTATTTTTTGCTTGACCGACCTTTTGGTGAGGCACTTCACCACTACTCACTCCAAACACGTCACATCTAACAGTGACGGAAAGTACTTTACATCACTCCTATCGGTGACGTAAAGTACTTTTCGCGTTTCCAGCGTGTAAAGTTCAAGTTTACAGGAAAGTAACGACTGCAGGAAGTCGAGAGATTCACACCAGTGTTGAAGAAATTTTACCTCACTGAACAGTGGAAGGCGGGGGTGGGACGTACTAGGCAATCTGACCAAACTAGGCTTCCGCTTTATATTTATGTAGTTGACCGAACGTTATCAATTGCACACGAATGAAAATTGACTCTGTTTTTATTTTGCTTATTTCAAAAGCTGGGTAGCGAGTCAAACAAAACTACATAATTCTACTTCCCTCACTCGTTGTGTAATATATTTATTGTAATGAGCGTGGAGCACAGTCTGTAGCGCTGCCCCCAGAACGCCAAAATTTCAAAGAAAAATAGTCACGAAATCATGTCATTGGTGACTAAATATCCGTGAAATCGTAAGTTTAGAGTTTAAACTTTATAATAATTCCACATTTATGGTCTCAAATTTCCCAAAATGGCACATTTGGGTGGTCCTGGCTAGGGCCTTTTTTTTGTGACCGTGAACCCCTCGAGCTAACCGGCCAAGACAGTGCCCAAAGGTTGGCACTGGTAAATATTACCACGTATTTACATCACTTTCAGCCAAAAATAATCGAAAATTTAAGCTTTCAGTGACATTTCTAGTGTCTGATCATTACTTCTACGAAATTTATAGTGACCTTGAGTCTTTTTCTAGTTGCCATGGAATCAATTTGACGCGGGGTTCCTGTCAGATCTGATGGATTTTGAAAGCGGCTGGCGGAAATAAAATCTTCAGGCTCATTTCACACACACGCAGCTCTACGCGACGCGGTTTCATCAAGGAAGCGAGCGGCGGAAAGCGTTAAATCTCTTCGGTTTCTACGCGGAAGCGGTTCACACATGCTAGGCACCCACCGCCTTCGCGCCGCGTAGCAACCACGCCTCGGGAAACCATCACGCATGTGTGAAACGAGCCTGTAAGGCTACGTGGTGAATGCCTCGCACGTGTGAACCGAGACACCTCTTCAAACCTCAGCCGCTTAGAAACCGAAGAGTTATCGCTTTCCTCCCCTGACCCGTTGAGCCGCGCGAATTTGCACCGCTTTCAAATCGCGCCACGTGGAATCGAGCATGTGTGAAACGAGCCTAACGAATGTCGGATTTCTTAAAACGGAATTTGGAATCGTTCAATGATTTTTATTACTATTATTTCATTCTTTATAATTGCTTAACACGTATAATTGAACAGGAAAAAGGGTATGAAGACGGGGGGGAAAACACTCACTCTCCGTCCCCGCCTTGACTCCAGGTTGCTTCCAGTCATTTGACACTTTTCCACTTGGCAAAAGTGAAACAGGCAGCCGAAAAATATAGCTGTTACAGTTATTTTATAGCATATCGATTACAACCTGTCGCTTTTAATCGATTCTACTATTCTAAAGGCGTAAAGCTTCCAGGGGCGTCCATTTTACGCTTTTCTCAGTTTCAGCCGCAAATGCGCAGTTTTCTTCACTTATACAGACATGAATTTGCGTCTTTTCTCGATTATAGCCGAATTTGTCTCCATAAAAAGGAAATCGGTGCTTTTTTATCAATTTCAGCCACAAAGTAAAGCTTTTTCTCAAAACAGTTTGGACGCAAATCACGCTAGTTTTATTCAATTTCAGCAGTAAATTATCCATTTTTCCTCCATATATTCATGAATTTGATCTTTTTCAAGTCAAAGTTGCCGCCTGAAACCATGAACTGGCGTTTTTCTCACTTTTAGCCGGGAATCAGCCGTTTTACTTCCATGTTCCCTACGGGAATGGAAGTGTGGTGTTTTTATTCTATCAGTGGCGAATTAGTTTTTTTTTTTTTAATTTCTGCCGCGAATCAGCGGGGTTTCTGTTTTTATGCCGCGTTTTAGAGCTTTTTCGTTTTTTAAGCCGCGAATTTGCGTTTTTTCTCGATTTGCGGGCAAATTAGTCTGCAGAAACCGCGAAGTAGCAACTGGCTTTTACTTAATTTTGTCCGCTAATTAGCGTTTTTCTCAATTTTAGAAGTAAATTAGCAATTTTTTTTAGCTTTTTAATTATGTTTTTCTCTTCATCCCAGGAAATATTGTCTATTGAAATACGGTAAATTTACAGTATCCTCGAAATGGTGATTTTTCTCAATTTTGTCCGTGAATTAGCACCCTTTCAGCCCTCTATTGAGGAATTGACGATTTTGGACAATTTCAGCCGTCATTTAGCCATTTTCCCCAATTTCAGCTCTTTATTAACGTTTTTATCGACATTAAACGCCCTTATTAACGCTTTTTCTCGATTTTAGACTTGGGATTAGTGCTTTTTCTCTTCTAGGCGGGAACTTAGTCTAAGAGCAGCACATTATCTAGCGTCCCCTTCCCCCGTTTTACCGCATATTAGCCTCTAAACTTCGAAACCTCCAATTTATTTTTAGTTTTATCTACGAATTCACTCTTTTTTTTTTTTTTTTTTTTTTCATTTTAGCCAAAATTTAGTATTTTTTTCATTATAGCCGCTAGTTAGCAGACCATATAGCTTTTACTCATTTTTACCACATTTGCGAGACCAAGAACAAGACCAAGGCGGTCTTGGTCTTGCAGTGAAATCCTGGTCTTGGTCTTGCAGTGAAATCCTGGTCTTGGTCTTGCAGCCATTGTCTTGGTCTTTTTGACTTGCAAAAATGTACGCAATGTATGCATTGTGAGTAAAATCGAGTGCAAAAGTTATGTAAATGCACGAAATATCATGAATGATAGTATAGAATAATTAACATTCGGATTTAATGATTTATTGAGAAGTTTAAGTCCTACTGGAGCCCGTGCGATGTTTCTCAATTGAACTTACATTGAACTTACATAAAAAAAAAAAAAAAAAAAAAAAAAAAAAAAAAAAAAGCCGGTTGTTGGCTGGTGCTTATGGTAGAGGAGCTGAATTGACACGTAATTGGATTTTTGAGGGAGCCAATATCGTAAAATTTAGTTTTTTTTTTTTTTTTTTTAATAAGCGAACTCGCCAAAATTGTTTTTTTCTTGTATGAAACAGTCTATTCAAGCAGAAATGAGTTTTTAAGTTAGCCAAACCCGTCAACTTTGGTTTTGAAAGAGCCAAACTCGAGAAATCTGATTTTTCAAATAACGAAACTCGCTTTTAACGGATTTGATTCTTATTCAAACTAAATTTCAGGAAATTCGGTCTCATAAAAACGAATTTAGCAGGTTGGCCCTTTTACGGCTGATGAAGGAAAACTTGCTAATTTGCTGTTCATGGACCAAGTTTACAGCTTTGAGGAATGGCGCTGGAACTCGGCTAAAATTGAGAAAAAACGTTTATTCCCGGATAAAATTGAGAAAAAGCGGAGAACCATGACTAAAATTAAAAAAAAAAAAATACTAATTTGACGCTGAATTAGAGAAAAACGTGAATTCGAAGCCAAAAAAACAGAAAAAGCTCCAATAAATTAGCTCCCATTAACGCAGAAAGACGCTAACTAGCGGCTATAATGAAAAAAATACTAAATTGTGGCTAAAATGAAAAAATAAAAAATAAAGAGTGAATTCATAGATAAAACTAAAATTAAATTGGAGGTTTCGAAGTTTAGAGGCTAATATGCGGTAAAATTGGGGAAGGGGACGCTAGATAATGTGCTGCTCTTAGACTAAGTTCCCGCCTAGAAGAGAAAAAGCACTAATCCCAAGCCTAAAATCGAGAAAAAGCGTTAATAAGGGCGTTTAATGTCGATAAAAACGTTAATAAAGAGCTGAAATTGGGGAAAATGGCTAAATGACGGCTGAAATTGTCCAAAATCGTCAATTCCTCAATAGAGGGCTGAAAGGGTGCTAATTCACGGACAAAATTGAGAAAAATCACCATTTCGAGGATACTGTAAATTTACTGTATTTCAATAGACAGTATTTCCTGGGATGAAGAGAAAAACATAATTAAAAAGCAAAAAAAAAATTGCTAATTTACTTCTAAAATTGAGAAAAACGCTAATTAGCGGACAAAATTAAGTAAAAGCCAGTTGCTACTTCGCGGTTTCTGCAGACTAATTTGCCCGCAAATCGAGAAAAAACGCTAATTCGTGGCCAAAAGTGAAAAAAAAACTGCTAATTTGAAGCCGAAATGGAGAAAAACGCAAATTCACGGCTTAAAAACCGTAAAAGCTCTAAAACGCGGCATAAAAACAGAAACCCCGCTGATTCGCGGCAGAAATTAAAAAAAAAAAAAAAACTAATTCGCCACTGATAAAATAAAAAATGGAAGTAAAACGGCTGATTCCCGGCTAAAAGTGAGAAAAAACGCCAATTCATGATTTCAGGCGGCAACTTTGACTTGAAAAAGATCAAATTCATGAATAGATGGAGGAAAAATGGATAATTCACTGCTGAAATTGAATAAAACTAGCGTGATTTGCGTCCAAACTGTTTTGAGAAAAAGCTTACTTTGTGGCTAAAATTGATAAAAAAGCACCGATTTCCTTTTTATGGAGACAAATTCGGCCATAATCGAGAAAAGACGCAAATTCATGTCTGTATAAGTGAAGAAAACTGCGCATTTGCGGCTGAAACTGAGAAAAGCGTAAAATGGACGCCCCTGGAAGCTTTACTCCTTTAGAATGGTAGAATCGATTAAAAGCGACAGGTTGTAATCGATATGCTATAAAATAACTGTAACAGCTATATTTTTCGGCTGCCTGTTTCACTTTTGCCAAGTGGAAAAGTGTCAAATGACTAGAAGCAACCTGGAGTCAAGGCGGGGACGGAGAGTGAGTGTTTTCCCCCCGTCTTTATACCCTTTTTCCTGTTCAATTATACGTGTTAAGCAATTATAAATAATGAAATAATAGTAAGACAAATCATTGAACGATTCCAAAATTCCGTTTTAAGGCGGGTCTCCTCGACCCCTTCCCAGTCACCCCTCGCCTAAACTTCGCACATAAATTTTGGCTCCATTTCTGCATCAATATTCGATTTCAACGTCTCATTTTAATCTTCAGGAAGTTCTACAGTGATGTTAGATCTTGCTTTTTCAGATTTCATCCCTAAAATTACCTTAAAACACATTCAAGTTGTAAAGTGATTTGGGTTATTTTAGGGATAAAATTTGGAAAAGCAAGATCTAACGTCACTGTCAGATCTGATGGATTTTGAAAGCGGCTGGCGGAAAAAAAAAAAATCTTCAGGCTCATTTCACACACACGCAGTTCTACGTGACGCGGTTTCATCAAGGGGGCGAGCGGCGGAAAGCGTTAAATATTTTCGGTTTCTACGCGGCAGCGGTTTGAACAGGTTTCTCGGTTCACACGTGCTAGGCACCCACCGCCTTCGCGCCGCGTAGCAACCACGCCTCGGGAAACCATCACGCATGTGTGAAACGAGCCTGTAAGGCAACGTGGTGAATGCCTCGCACGTGTGAACCGAGACACCTCTTCAAACCTCAGCCGCTTAGAAACCGAAGAGTTATCGCTTTCCTCCCCTTGACCCCTTGAGCCGCGCGAATTTGCACCGCTTTCAAATCGCGCCACGTGGAATCGAGCATGTGTGAAACGAGCCTAACGAATGTCGGATTTCTTAAAACGGAATTTGGAATCGTTCAATGATTTTTATTACTATTATTTCATTCTTTATAATTGCTTAACACGTATAATTGAACAGGAAAAAGGGTATGAAGACGGGGGGAAAACACTCACTCTCCGTCCCCGCCTTGACTCCAGGTTGCTTCCAGTCATTTGACACTTTTCCACTTGGCAAAAGTGAAACAGGCAGCCGAAAAATATAGCTGTTACAGTTATTTTATAGCATATCGATTACAACCTGTCGCTTTTAATCGATTCTACTATTCTAAAGGCGTAAAGCTTCCAGGGGCGTCCATTTTACGCTTTTCTCAGTTTCAGCCGCAAATGCGCAGTTTTCTTCACTTATACAGACATGAATTTGCGTCTTTTCTCGATTATAGCCGAATTTGTCTCCATAAAAAGGAAATCGGTGCTTTTTTATCAATTTCAGCCACAAAGTAAAGCTTTTTCTCAAAACAGTTTGGACGCAAATCACGCTAGTTTTATTCAATTTCAGCAGTAAATTATCCATTTTTCCTCCATATATTCATGAATTTGATCTTTTTCAAGTCAAAGTTGCCGCCTGAAACCATGAACTGGCGTTTTTCTCACTTTTAGCCGGGAATCAGCCGTTTTACTTCCATGTTCCCTACGGGAATGGAAGTGTGATGTTTTTATTCTATCAGTAGCGAATTAGTTTTTTTTTTTTAATTTCTGCCGCGAATCAGCGGGGTTTCTGTTTTTATGCCGCGTTTTAGAGCTTTTTCGTTTTTTAAGCCGCGAATTTGCGTTTTTTCTCGATTTGCGGGCAAATTAGTCTGCAGAAACCGCGAAGTAGCAACTGGCTTTTACTTAATTTTGTCCGCTAATTAGCGTTTTTCTCAATTTTAGAAGTAAATTAGCAATTTTTTTTAGCTTTTTAATTATGTTTTTCTCTTCATCCCAGGAAATATTGTCTATTGAAATACGGTAAATTTACAGTATCCTCGAAATGGTGATTTTTCTCAATTTTGTCCGTGAATTAGCACCCTTTCAGCCCTCTATTGAGGAATTGACGACTTTGGACAATTTCAGCCGTCATTTAGCCATTTTCCCCAATTTCAGCTCTTTATTAACGTTTTTATCGACATTAAACGCCCTTATTAACGCTTTTTCTCGATTTTAGACTTGGGATTAGTGCTTTTTCTCTTCTAGGCGGGAACTTAGTCTAAGAGCAGCACATTATCTAGCGTCCCCTTCCCCCGTTTTACCGCATATTAGCCTCTAAACTTCGAAACCTCCAATTTATTTTTAGTTTTATCTACGAATTCACTCTTTTTTTTTCTTTTTTTTTTCATTTTAGCCAAAATTTAGTATTTTTTTCATTATAGCCGCTAGTTAGCAGACCATATAGCTTTTACTCATTTTTACCACATTTGCGAGACCAAGAACAAGACCAAGGTGGTCTTGGTCTTGCAGTGAAATCCTGGTCTTGGTCTTGCAGTGAAATCCTGGTCTTGGTCTTGCAGCCATTGTCTTGGTCTTGTTGACTTGCAAAAATGTACGCAATGCATGCATTGTGAGTAAAATCGAGTGCAATAGTTATGTAAATGCACGAAATATCATGAATGATAGTATAGAATAATTAACATTCGGATTTAATGATTTATTGAGAAGTTTAAGTCCTACTGGAGCCCGTGCGATGTTTCTCAATTGAACTTACATAAAAAAAAAAAAAAAAAAAAAAAAAAAAAACCCGTGAATTAGAGAATTATTTAGTCAATTTTACCTACGAATGAGAGCTTTAACGTAATTTTAACCACGAATATTCATGTTTTGTCTAAACTTTGAGTTGTCTACTTGCCTCAAGAACACCCAACCTTCATGTTGATCCAACCAAAAATTAATTTTGCGAGGCTGGCTCATTTCAAAGTGCAATTTCAGGGGCCCGGCGCTTTGAAAAAACAACATATCGCAGGGTTGGCCCATTCAAAAATAATTTCATTATGCTACAGTGGCGTCTATCCCCCACTGAAAGCTGGAGGCACTCCCCCCCTGAAAGCTGGAGGCACTCCCCCCCCCTGAAAAGAGCTAACCCCCCCCACCAATCAGAATTGATGATATCCATCACACACACAGAGGATCTAAATAGAGTTTATGCTTGTACGGTACGTTGGTGATGGTGTGCTTGTTGACCTTGCTTTGTTGGCAGGGAATGCAAGTCTTTGCCCAGTTTCCGACATCTTTTTGAATTTCCGGCCAAAAGAATCGTTGAGTGACGAGTAGGCGTGTTGCCCGTATGCCAGGGTGGCTTAAATTGTGGAGTTCGTCGAACGCAGGCCGTCGGAAATCAGGTGGGAGATATGGTCGGGGGGTTCCCGTTGAAGTTTCACATGTTAGTGCGATAGTAGTCCCTAGAACTGTAATTCGGGTGAGTTTGAGATTCCCTCTTTCCTCGAGTTGTTTGAGTGTGGGATCTTCCTTCTGAGCAGCGGCAAGTTTCTCGAAATTGTTTGGCATTTGAATTTCTTCGACTCGAGTTAAGGTGTCAGCCACGGTGTTGGTTTCGCCGGGGCTGTACCTGATATCGGTGGTGAATTGAGAGTTGTAATTCAGCTGTCTCGTCCGTCTGGGGCATTTATTTGTCGCACTTTGTTGCATGGCGTGCATCAGGGGTTTGTGATCCGTTAAAATCGTAAAATTTCGACCTTCGAGCAGAGGTTGAAAGTACCTCACTGCTTCGTAGATAGCAGTTCCCTGTCGTAAGTGCTGTAGACGGTTTGTGCTTTACTTAGTGCACGTGAGAAAAATCCGAGTGGCTGAAATTCGCTGCCGTTTTTCTGTTGGAGGACAGCTCCCAGAGCTGAGGAACTTGCGTCGCACTGCAGGAAGAGAGGAAGATGGTCCGCTGGGTGATTAAGCTTAGTTGCGTTTGCAAGTGTGTGCTTAGTTTGTTCCCAGGCTTGCACTGTCGTTGGAGACCATGGAATCGGTGTGCGATCATTTTTCTTGGCACCGTGTAGCAACTCGTTGAGAGGTTTATTGTATTTCGGCGGCGTGCGGAATGTTTTTGCGGTAGAAGTTTACCATTCCTAGGAAGCGTCGGAGATCCTTGATAGCTTTAGGTTGTGGCATTTCGAGAATCGCTCGAACTTTTTCTTCCAGCGGTTGAATACCTTTGGCGTTCACTTGATATCCAAGGAATTTGATGGTGGGCTGGCCCAGAACACTTTTCTTCAGGTTGAGCGTGAGACCGTGTTTGTGAACAATGGAGAAGACTTGGTGAAGGTGCTCTTCGTGTTTCCTAGAATTTTTTGATGCGACCAGAACGTCATCAATGTAGGTGAAGACGAAGGGTGAATCCCGAAAGATTTGGTCCATAAAGCGCTGGAAAGTTTGCGCTGCATTGCGGAGACCAAATGTCATCCTGGGGAACTCAAAGAGACCGAACGGTGTGATGATGGCGGTCTTGGGTATGTCGTTCTCCGCGACGGGGATGTGATGGTACGCTCTGTTGATGTCCAGTGTCGAAAATTACTTGTGCGCCTCGAGAGTGATCGGGTACGACAGGAAAACTACTACCGACGGGGTACGAGCCCGCCGAGCAGTAGCTTGAAGGTAGAGGATGAAAAGGGTACGAGCCTTTTCTTCCTCAGGGAGTGGCCAAAGTGGTACGAGCACCTTGAAGCCGCAGTGGGTTAAGAGGACCTTCCAAGGGCACGAGCCTTGGTAGGTCGGAAAGAGGTGAAGAGAAAAAAGCGAGATCGTATTGGAAGTGATCTACTTCCCAGAAATTCGGTAGTCGAATTTGCGGCGAAATAACCACAGCTTCCTGGGCGTTCTCGAGCGCGACTGAGTCGTCGCCGTTTCCTCGCTCGTCTCGTGTGGACGTCATCTCGCGGCGGCAGGCTGTCAGATCACGTCGGGGTCACCAATGTCGAGGTTATTTTTTTCTTTCGCGGTTTATTTGAATTTTGTGTTTTACAAGTCGTAACAAGGGGGATTCCCACACGGGGGAATCCGAAAACCGAAAAATATTTTCAGTCAGACAAGCACATGAGTTGGATCCCCCTGATGCCACCGTTTTTTACCATTCTGGCCCTATGGCGATTGGCCACTAGGTACCTGTAATACATTTTTTGTTCTATTCCGCTAGCTCACCAAGGCCCCCTGTGACGGTTTCTAGCCGTGCTTTTTAACTTTACTTTGATAGTTTATAATTGTAGGAGCAACGTTTCATTAACCCTTGCGTGAGATGGAAAAGTGAGGTTTAAAGCATAATTCATTTCGCATAGTTAAGTCCAATTTGTCCAAAGAGAGCGAGAGTTCAAAAAAAAAATTAACATTATTAAAATTCTGATAGTGACTCGAGTCCATCCACATCCCCTCGTCGACGACTATATTCACGTTCAACGCTAAATTGAACTGACGCTAGAATGCTCTTGCCTCCGTGTTACGAATAAAGCTTCGCCCTTCCACCCTTAAAAACCCGCTCGTCCGTAATACCAAGGGGTGCCTTCAAAGCACGTTTTCCTCCCCTTCCAGACAATTTTTTATTCGCCACAACATAGTACACAGTGTATTGTGGACTAGAAATTTGGCTGTTCTTTATACTTTATTGATGTCCCTCTTATGGTTATTCAAAACTGTTTTTTATTATTTTACAATTATGAAAAATGATTCTGTATAATTATTATGAGTTTATTTAAACAAAACGGAAGATTTTTATTTTACTACCAACATTTTGTTCCTCTTTATAATCAATATTTCAATTAAAAGGAACCTCTTTTATCAAATGATTGGCGTCAAGTTCACTTACTTTTACAATTTTGCCAGGAGGCATTTCAGATCTTGCTGTTGACATTACTGATATTACTTCCCTTTTTCCAACAATGATAGCATCTATAAATTACGTTCCCTTGGAGCTGTGTGAAAACTTGTTTGAAAAGGGATCTTTATTTATATTTTCTCTCGGCCAATACATACGTTTTCAAAATGTATCTATCAGGCTAGCCCAGCAAAAAATAGCTGCGTCACTATTTTCCAACCGATGAAGCATCAAAATGAAACGGTCATCCGTCATTTTGACTTGTGGGTAATGGACTACCGGACGGCCGTCACTGTAAGGAGAAGGTGAAAAGATCATATTTTTTTTTTCTTTTTTCACCATTGGCCCACCGTCATAGGTAAAGGTTTGCTAGGGAGATGGAAAGGGGGTCATCCTAATGTGTAACTCCTCGCACCCATTTTTCAAAACTTTTTGTATAAATTTTTTTGTTCATATATTAAAAAAAAAAAAAAGTTTATAAGAAATAGTTGGAGACAAAACCGGTTAAACGGGTAATGCAATGTCCATGAGAGGGTGGTGACCCCCACCTCCTATTTTTCACCACTCAAACCACCCACCAAGTTCTGAACTCCACCGCGCCCAGCACCCATTTTACAGACACCACTGACTGTCGAAAGGGGGTATTCGTAAACTCTAATCAATACGAAAGCACCATACCGAAAAGTACTGTGTGTACTCGGTTCAGACGTTTGGCATATTCTATCACGACAACAGAAGAAATCGCGTTTCTTTCCCCCCCCCCCACCGACCACCGTTATAAATATTTAAGCGAAAAGCATTATTTTTTGATAACGGATCAATAATCCAGCCCCTCCCCCCTCCCAAATAAGTTTGAGCACTTTCTTGCAGAAAACTGTTCGGAAACATGAGTTAAATTATATCTGAAGTTCAGAAGATTCAATGAGGGGTGACGGGAATGCTGCTAGCAGTTAAGAAACTATCAAGGCCTCGAGAGTCGAGCTTTTAAAAGCGAGCTTGATAGAAGCCCCTCAAATCGTCCGTATAAATACGGGAAAATACGGGAGTAATAAAATTGGCGGAGCGAGGGATGGAGGTGACATAAGAAGACGCCTGGTGTGGCCAAATACAGAAATGCTATTCCAACTGATTCAAGCTTTCGTCTACATTTCGTCACCTTTATCAAGGACTACGTAGTATAATAATACATGTACAAGTAAATAACGTTGGAGAAAAGGAGTTGTCCCATTATTAGCACTTAGTGTTTAATCGGTTTGTGTGCAAACTGTGATTCAACGTTGATAGGGCTCCAATAAAGCGAAACATTTAAAACATCACGGGTTTCACAAAAAAAAAGAGTGGATTTTAAAAATAATTATGGAAAACAGCCCCGTGTTACTTACGGAGTACACAAGAATTGCAAACTTGTAAACCTTATAAGCCCTCCTATATACGCTCTCGAAATATAACCAACTCTCATCATAAAAGTTTCACATCAAACCTCTTCATCTCCCAGCCATCTCTCATCAGATTCACGACAAGACCTCAAGCTATGTGACCGGAGGCTCTCCTCTTTCAGTTCACTCGGTTATAATATACTTCCTGCACAGGCACATCAGCTTCATTACTCTGCTCCATCCCAACCCTAAACCCACCCACGATAATTCTATGTATGGCCCGAAAAGTTCATTCTCCTTCCTTTGTTAAAGTATAAATGTGGCGTTAGATAAATAAAAATATGTACTGTAAGGCTCCTCCTGCCTTTATTATTATTTATTTATTGTTCTGGTGCGGTTGTGAGTGCTCGGGGTTCGGCTACGGCCAGTAGGAGGAAGACGACAAAAAAAAACTAATTAGAAAAGGAGGAACAATATATGTATAATGTGGAGGAACAAAAATAAATAAAAAGATATCCTACCCTAACGGGGGGGGGGGGAGAAATAATACACGAGTCTTCTTATAAACAAAGAGGGGGGGGGATAAAAGAAAACATTCAGCGGTACTTATCGCTAGGGCGAGGGGAACTTAAACTAAAGTAACCAAAATAATAAAAAAAAAAAACGAATCTTAAGGTTCTTAGCCTAGGCGGGCAGACCCGGATAACCAAATCACAAAGTAAGGGAAAGGCGATACTTGCAGTAGGCGGCAAAGAAATGACGGAAACGGGGATGACGATATGTCGAGGCTTGACGTCTTTCCGAGAACGACGAATGATTCACGTACTTTCGGTAGGTACATACACAGTGCCTGGTGGACCCCATAAAGAAAATTAAGGGCATATCCGTCAAAAAGGATCGAAATAACAATGAAAAAGAAATTGTATTATCTTACCCCGAAGGGCACGACACGTGCACCCGGAAAAATAATTTGTGTCGAACGGCCACACTTCTTTCGGCCCCAGAAGAATTTGAAATGATATTTTTCTTTTTCGACGAAGAAAGGAAAAGAAAAAAGAAAAGAAACACGCAAAACCACTATTGAGCTCAATTTCGAAAAAGGCAACGGTATTCCCTCGCGCTACGGAAGCCAAGGCGATATTGAAACAGGAGCCGGAGGGTGGGGTTACGCCCTATAGAAGTTAGTGTACGGGGTACAAACTCCACTTTCTTTCTTCTCTATACCCATCCTATGATCACTATTAATTATGATGATTATTATTCTTATTTAATTGCGAGAGGAGGCGGTAGATACAAACACACTGTACAGGAAAACCGGGTCTCCGGTTACACCCCCAACCGTAAATTCCCCGTGAAACGGCTGTAAGGAGTTATTTTAAGAAAGGTTTTAAATCTGAAACGTGAAATTTTCCCAAAGAACGGTGAGTTCCCGATTCGACGATATATGTGCTAGCGCCGAGGGGTTGGCGAATTAGGTAGGGCCCTTCGAATTTTGGGGCCAATTTCTGAGAAAAATGTTGAGCGGCCGATGACAGTTGATGGGCCCGTTTCATGACCAGATCCCCGGAATTAAATTTTCGAGGACGGCGACGCAGATTGTAACGGGAAGCTTGATCGTGACTGGCTTCCAACATGTTGTCACGGGCTTGAGCCATTACTTCTGACCTCGACGTAGAAGGAAGATTATAAACATCACCCTTAGCGGTAGGACGATCGATACGGTACGAGTGGAGCTCACGGCCCAAGTTGAGGAAAGCGGGTGTGAACCCCGTGCTACTACTTTTTGATGTGTTAATTGAGAAACAAAATTGCGGAAGGAATCCATCCCAGGCTTTCTGCTCCCGGTCTACATAAGCAGCAATCATCCTCTTTAGGACCTGATTTACCCGCTCCGTGGGGTTGGACTGAGGGTGATATGCTGGCGTGGTACGGTGTTCTACACCCATCTCCTTCAACTTATCCGCGAACTCCTTCCCAAGGAAGGGTGTGCCTTGATCTGAGATGAAGGTAGAGGGCGATCCCCACCGGTAAACCACTCTCTGGCAAAAGTGCTCCCAAGTTACTCTCGACGTGGCCGAGCGGACAGGAACAGCTTCCACCCACTTGGTGAAATTGTCAAGGAATACCAAGATGTACTTGTTTCCCTTGCTAGAACGGGGATAAGGCCCCATAAAATCGGACGACACGGAAGACCAGGGGTGATCCGCCACGTGAGGTCTCATTTTCCCAGTAGGAGCCCTGGTTTCAACTTTGGTCAACTGGCAAACAACACACTTTCGCACATAATGGTGTGTATCCCGTGACATGCCTGGCCAATAGTATAGGCCTTTTAGTCGGTCCAGTGTCTTGTCACGTCCGAAATGACCGGCGTCAGGAGCGTCATGACATTCCTGTAAAGCGGAAAAACGTAAGGGTTCCGGTAAAACTAATTGCCACTGATGTTCTGAGGAATCACTGAGCGAAGGGGCCCGGTGAAATAACAACCCATCAATCATAGACCAATCTGGATAGCGATCTGATTGAGATCGCACTTTGGCCACCTGTGCCCTATACCATTTATCGCCTTCGGCGTATGGTAGGACATCTACATTCTGGATAGTCCCTAGATGTGACTCCTCAAACTCCCGGGAGAGGGCATCAGGGACGTTATTTTGTGATCCGGGGCGGTAGCGCACATCAAGTTCGTAACTTTGTAGACGGATGATCCATCTGGCTAGGCGCCCGGTTGGATTTTTAATGGACATCAACCAACGTAGGCTTGCGTGATCGGTATAAATTTTTACGGGACCCCCTTCAACGTAGGGACGAAACTTCTCCAGACCAAAGAGAACAGCAAGACACTCCAGTTCGGTCACGGAATAATTGCGTTCCGCAGGCGTCAGCGACCGACTGGCGTATGCCACCACCTTCTCTTCACCACCCTGAACTTGCGTCAATACGGCACCGAGACCAGTGGTGCTCGCGTCCGTTTGCACTGAGAAGGGAACGGAAAAGTCTGGACGGGCCAGTATCGGAGCGGACGTAAGTAAGGTATTAATTGTCTTAAACGCAGCCTCCTGCTCTGACGTCCATTCATAGACAACTCCTTTCTTTAATAACTTGAAGAGAGGCTCCGCCAACAGTGAGGCATCCTTGTAGAATCTCCTATACCATGAAAATATGCCCAAAAATCTTCGAAGAGCCTTGACGGTCTTAGGATGGGGAAAATCCAAGATGGGCCGAATTTTGTCGAGGTCAGGGGATATTCCAGCGGAATCAATCACGAAACCAAGATATGTAAGTTTTTCGGCACGAAACTCGCTTTTGTCCCAATTTACCCTCAAGCCGAACTCCTGTAAGCGTTCAAAGAGAGATTTGAGGATATCGAGGTGTTTTTCGAAGGTTGGCGTTACGACTAGCAGATCATCTAGGTAGGAGTGGACGAAAGGGCGTAATTCTGAGGTTATCAGTGTATCAACCAACCGTTGAAATGACCCAGGGGCGTTCGTCAACCCGAAAGGAAGGTACTTGAATTGAAAATGGCCTTTACCAGGCACGCTGAACGCTGTTATCGGCCTACTTGCTTCGTCTAAAGGTACTTGAAGATAAGCGTGCTTCAGGTCAATCTTCGATAAAATCTTAACATTTTCTAAATGTTCTAAAAGGGACCCCATATGGGGAAGGGGGTAGGCGTCCTTCCGGGTCACAGCGTTCACCCGGCGAAAATCGATACACATCCGAAACGTTTTGTCCGGTTTCGGCACCATAATGATGGGATTGCTCCACGGTGAGTTAGAGGGTTCGATAATTCCTTCGTCCAAAAGTCGATTTACTTCCTCCTCAATTTTTGCTGATATAAACGGAGAAGTGCGATAGTTTTTCTGTTTAATTGGTTGATCGTCAAGTAAAGGAATTGCGTGAGAGATGGGGACTCGTCCAAGGCAGGATTCTTCAACAGAACGGAAGTGGTTGGTAAGAGACGATAGTTCAGCCCGCTGGTCCGCAGGTAATGATTGGATTCCCGAAAGGGGTGATGAAAGCGAGTGGGCTTCTGAGCACAAAGGGTGTTTAATCCCATCGGTATCACTCACTAGATATTCGCTGGTATCGAAGAACAATTGTACTCCTAAGGAGGAAAGACCATCGAGGCCGAGTATACAAGGTACGGACAGCCGAGGAAGGAAGAGGAATTTTAAAGTAATTTGCCGGTTATGACACTTCAGAGGCAGATTGATAGTTTGGTGTACCAACTCAATTTTCCCGTTCGCTAATTGAACCGGTTGAGGTTGAACGTTTTCGAAGTGCCCCACCGAAAGTCCTAGTTGACCGAGGGCTTCCCTTCCGATATAGGAATTGGATGCACCTGTATCTACTAATGCCTGGACCTCGACCCCGTTTATTAGAACCGGCAATGTAACCCTAGGGATCCAACGTGATATAATTCCTAAAGCCGAAGGGAAGCCAGTGACATTGGCCTTATTGGTGAGAGACTCTTTAGAGCCGCGGCAACCACAACTCCTCACCGTTTCTCCCTTTTTCCCGCACTTATAACAAAAAATGACTCTCGGTTGAGTGCACAAGGAATAACTGTGACCCGCGGCCCCACAATTCCAACAAGTCAACGCGGAAATTGGCGGCGACAATGCGTGAACGGACACATTGGGACCTGGCAGACATGGCCTATTACCCGTTAGTTTTGAGGAGGAAGGGACGTTTGGGGATGCAAGATCAGGCCCTAAACTGCTGGCTGAAGGTGAGGGGGGCGATAATTACTGCATTCACGGTCTATTTGCTCTATTAATTTTCCCGCCGCCACTAGTTCGGTCACCGATTTGAAATTCTTATCCAAAAGCCGCCGCTTCAAATTCGGGTTTAAATTCTCTCTAACTCTCTTTAAAACTTTAGGAACTCCAGGAGGGGACGGGAGTCGCGCCATTAAAGTTTGAATACAGTCGGCAAAGTCTGCTATTGGTTCCGAGGGGCCTTGCGTCCGCTTCCTAATTTCTTCTTTGAGAGATTGCGTGAATTCTGGTGGAACGAATCGGGATTCAAAATCGTTAAGAAAGGCATCCCATTTTGTCCAAGCTTTACAGTTCAGGCGAAACCAGTGTAAAGGGGTACCCGAGAATAAGGAATCAATTTCGCCCAAAACGTCCGCATCGGGGAGGGAACACCGTTTTCTTTTCTCCCGCAAATTGACTAAAAAATTATAAGGACACTCATTGGGTCCATTCGAAAAAGAAAGGTTCCATGCCTGAATAATTCGGTATGGGGGGTCCGACAATACACTCTGCACTTTAATGACCGGTGGGGTAGTCGGTTGTACAGGGGGAGGGGGAGGGGTACAAGCCATCGCTTTTTCTCGGAAAATTCGTCTAGCCTCCGTTCGCAATTGATCAAGAGTGACTTCTTCACTAGTGGCTCTAAACCCAATGCTATTGAGTACACCTAACAGTGACTGTTTATCTAGAGTCTGTATCCATGACGTAGGGAATTCTGTAGACATCTTATACTATAAGATATAACACAAAAATGAGAAATAGCATACAAAAAAAAAAGAAGAAGGGAGGAGTGAGAAATATATACCTTAATAAGAGAACGAGCTTAAAAGAAATAATTGTCAGCTGGCGGGATAGCGGGAGTGGGCGTTTATCTTTAAAGTGTGAAATAAGGAAGACCACGTTAAACCTCTAAAATAAAATAATGTCTCGGGCAAAGTTCACCTAATAATGGTAAAAAGCAAAATAATTATCCTCACCGATAATAAAAAGAAATACCTAAAAAAAAAAAAAAAAAAAAAAAAAAAAAAAAACCTGCCCCACGTTGGCAGCGCCAAATTTGTAAGGCTCCTCCTGCCTTTATTATTATTTATTTATTGTTCTGGTGCGGTTGTGAGTGCTCGGGGTTCGGCTACGGCCAGTAGGAGGAAGACGACAAAAAAAACTAATTAGAAAAGGAGGAACAATATATGTATAATGTGGAGGAACAAAAATAAATAAAAAGATATCCTACCCTAACGGGGGGGGGGGGAGAAATAATACACGAGTCTTCTTATAAACAAAGAGGGGGGGGGATAAAAGAAAACATTCAGCGGTACTTATCGCTAGGGCGAGGGGAACTTAAACTAAAGTAACCAAAATAATAAAAAAAAAAACGAATCTTAAGGTTCTTAGCCTAGGCGGGCAGACCCGGATAACCAAATCACAAAGTAAGGGAAAGGCGATACTTGCAGTAGGCGGCAAAGAAATGACGGAAACGGGGATGACGATATGTCGAGGCTTGACGTCTTTCCGAGAACGACGAATGATTCACGTACTTTCGGTAGGTACATACACAGTGCCTGGTGGACCCCATAAAGAAAATTAAGGGCATATCCGTCAAAAAGGATCGAAATAACAATGAAAAAGAAATTGTATTATCTTACCCCGAAGGGCACGACACGTGCACCCGGAAAAATAATTTGTGTCGAACGGCCACACTTCTTTCGGCCCCAGAAGAATTTGAAATGATATTTTTCTTTTTCGACGAAGAAAGGAAAATAAAAAAGAAAAGAAACACGCAAAACCACTATTGAGCTCAATTTCGAAAAAGGCAACGATATTCCCTCGCGCTACGGAAGCCAAGGCGATATTGAAACAGGAGCCGGAGGGTGGGGTTACGCCCTATAGAAGTTAGTGTACGGGGTACAAACTCCACTTTCTTTCTTCTCTATACCCATCCTATGATCACTATTAATTATGATGATTATTATTCTTATTTAATTGCGAGAGGAGGCGGTAGATACAAACACACTGTACAGGAAAACCGGGTCTCCGGTTACAGTACCTAGTTGAATTTCTATATCGAAAAATTATTAATTTTTTTAGCCATATTTAATTGATGATTTATTTTTAGGGTTTTAGCTTGTTTTGTTTCTTCTACCTTTTTTTTTTTTTTTTTCTTGAGCTGTCACCGTCCTGTACTGGATTTGAAAATGCAATCTTGCTGAATGCTTTCAGTGTGAGAGACGGTTGTGCCTGTAGTAAGCCTCAGGCGAGAAACTAGCCGCTTTGCAAGGAACTTTGTTCCTCGACAAAGGGACGACTGTGTTGAATAAAATGTAGGCGACGTCAAGTATAATGTTTTCCACCTCACAAAATCGCTTGTTTACGCGATGTTTGCTTATACGCTTAGCAAACAGGAAAGGAAACGTTTCATGGGCCCTCCTTTTCTCTTGTTCTCTATATACTTAATCACAAAACACCCTACATCTGTGGCAATTTACGTGCGTCGTACTGGTACGTTCTCCACTCTTAAAAAAAAAAAATCCAAAAAATACGTGATGTTTTCAGGATTTGACTATTCAAGGAGAAAACATGAACTTAAGCCCCTTCTGAAACTGTTTACCGTATATTAGTCCAAAAGCAAAAAAGTTTGGCCTTAAAATGGCGATTTTACACCTCCAAAAACTAACAATTTGCCCGAAAAATGGTCAATTCAGTCTCCAAATAATACATTGTATGCCGAAATCTGGTAGACCGGTTGAATACGGCAATTTGGTGGGTACCGGACACTTTAAAATTAGAAACATCAAATTCGGATTAATGAAGTAGGCAGTGGTGGGCAAGATACTTGAGTATTTAAAATACTTTGTATTTTAAATACAAAATACGTATTTTGTAATTGTATTTAAATACTTGACGCGGTGTGGCTTCATGGGGGTCGTTCGGACGACACGAAGATGAGGGTTGAAGATGCAAGAAATTAACGGTCGCCACCTGTTGTTTGCTTTGGGTAACAGGCCCCAATATATTCTCAATATAATACAACTGATTTACAACTTTTGTTTCGGAAAAAATTCTATTCTTTAATGGTTTCTGGTCGTTCCGGTGCGAGGAACTCGCGACTGTCGGTCTGGTAGCGTCCCTTCGCGCTGTTGCAGATCCTCTTGTCGAGCTAACGGTCCGTTAGCGTCCTTTGGTGCTGTCCGTAGTGTCTTCTTCGCCGGGTTCGGACAGGATCGGTCTTGCTCGATGAATTCTGGGGGAGACACAAGGGTCGCTAAGCCCCGTAGTATCTATCGAGTTCCACCGGGGGCGAGGGAACGAGAAGAACTGTTGACCGAAGTCGTCTCAACGGTCTGGCACGAATGCCTACCGGTGGTCAGGTCCACAGTAGGGTTTTCCTTCAACAAGCGTCCGGAGTCTTCTCAACGGGTGTGTCGACTTGGAAGGTTCCCGCAAGGTTATCCTGCCGGTCCGGTTTTATAAATGCGTCAAGTGTATGACGACTTTAACAGTGACGGTCTAATCCACAATAGGGTTTTGGTTCCCGCAAAAAGGTTGTCCGACTGTTCGGTTTTGATCTATGCGTCAGGTCACTGACGACTTGAAATAATGACGGTCTAACCCCCAATAGGGTTTCCCTTCAACAAGTGTCCGGAGTCTTCTCGACGGATATACATATAGACTTGGAAGGTTCCCGTAAGGTTATCCGTCCAATTTACTTGGATCTATGCGTCCGGTTTGGGACGACTTGAACCAGGGGCGGTTTGATCCACAATAGGGTGTCCACTTCAACAAGCGTCCGGGGTCTTCTCAACGGAGTAGAGCTTGGAAGGTTCCCGTAAGGTTATACGTCCCACTGGTCAGAAAAAAACAAAACGGGGTAAGAGGCCTCGGTCAGGGTCAGCCTTATACCAACCGATCAGGATCGACCCGATGAGAACACTCCCGTCGAATCAACATCGAATCAACGTCGATCATCGAGTCAACAAACGACCAAAAATCGAGCCGCGATCGAGTCAAAAATGTCCCGCGAATCAACGTCGATGGGATTACGTCAACTCATCGATGAAAAATCGACATATAATAGACGTCGACACCACTTCGTCGATAGTACGTCGCACAATTTCATCGATATTACGTCGCACCATCTCATCGATTGTACGTCGCACGGATGCGTTGTCATCGATGGAAAATTTGTACCGGCAGCTGATGAGCATACTTTCTAAAAGGCACATATCCATTTTCCCCAAAACTGGGTTTTACCTTGAAAAAATGGATATGTGCCTTTTTGAAAGTATGCTCCTCAGCTGGTCACAAAAATGCAATATCACGTTTGGATTTATATAGATTTGTAAACCATATAATCACTTCGTCGATATCACATCAATGATTCAATGGGCCTAAATAATCACCGATACCGTCACTTTTTTTGTATGGGGACCGATGAACAGAATGGACCTAGGCCATGCGGTCCGCACCTATATGCATACTTCTGAACCTACACCAGTCTTACTTTAGAAATGGAACGTCCCGATAGAACGAGCATGGTGGGAGTCGCGTTGGTGTTGGATGCATGGGGTATTGTGAACAGCCGCATTCAAAGGCACGCTTCATAGGACCATTCGAATGTGTGGATCGGCCTTAAAGGTACTGAGTGTGACCTGTAAATTATAATACATACTTTAAACAAAATACGAACTGTATTTTATAGGACACTTCATACAATAACTAAAGCTTAAAGTGAAAATTAGTTGAAAAAAAAAAAATATGACAGAAAACTACTTTTAAAAATCAAGGTGGATCCTCCTCGTACTTCCTACGGAACCTAACGTTTGCGAAACGCCAAAATAACTAAGTTAGTAAAAAGTTATCATAATTATAAAGCTACACAATACGGTACCAATAGAGTATACCTTAGTCTGATAGAGAATCACGTTCAGTCAACTGCCGAATTTTCTCCTTCCTTTTTTAGGCCCGATTTCACCAACTTCTTAAACCACGATTACAATGTAAACACTTATATCAGAATTCATATGGGTCGTTATTGGCTACTAATCACGATCAACTTCAAACAAGATCAATTTTGTTGGTGAAATTGGCCTTAATGTTCAGGCGGCCTTGGCTGTCTTCAAGCCACCTGGCAACTGTGTTTTTCACTTCTTCACTACTGAAGGCGGGGGTATTTCCATGGTTCTTCCGATGCTTTTTGAGTGCCGCTGGAATAAATTCAAGTCAATTGTAATTTTGATTATGGCTGGCCAAAAGTGTAATATCGTTTCCCATTTGCACAAAATTCTGCATTTGGGCAGTTCATTTCCACCCGCCTACTCTTAATTAAATCATATGTTACTGGAGAAAACAGTTGGAAATGAATTGCCGCGTTGCAGAATTTTGTGCAAATGAGAAACGTTATAAGTCATTATGTTTACATACACTGACAGAAAAAATAGCCTATATACCTTATATTCTCAACTTTTTCAATTGCGACTCTTTAGAAGTTTCGTCTGCCGAAGAATCGTAAGTTCTTTTCGTAATCGAAAAGAAGAAGAGTAAATTTCCCCCAGCCCAGAAGGACGAGGAGCAGCCTTGTAAGCAATGTGTGGCGCCTTTAAAACTCCTTCTTCTCTGGTGAACTCCTGTGCCTCTATGAACACCGAGACTGCGGGCACAGCCACCACGAACGGATTAGTGCACGAGAGAAACTCGAATACAACGAACTAAAAATATTAATCTATCAAGTTCCTTTGGTTTTTCTTCTATGCGCAGCAATTAGTTGACTTGACATTAAGATTATTAGTGCTAACGTTAAAAAGCCGTCCTCGCACTCACTTTCACGTTCATGCGACTCACAACCAAGGCAAAATGGGTCACTTTATAAATTACAATATCGGTAGCCTGTCCCCAAATTATAACGCTCTACAAGATTTGTTGCCCTGTACTTACCTAAGATCCGGAGCATATTTTCCTCTGCCCAACAGTTGAAACAAAGTAATTCAAACGTCTGTGACTGGTACTGATGCCTGAGAACTAACACTGAGGCTTGCTGCGTCGACATAATTAAGTACGACACACTCCAAACCGTCACTCAAATCTTTAAAGTTCTCAGTCACACTTCACAACATGAATTGACACGAACTTAAAGGAAAAGAGAAAGGCCGTTTGATTATTAGATAAAGATGATAACGCCACGTGCGAAACGTGGGTAGTTCAAAATTCTCGTGGTAGAGTCAGTAGTGTTTTTGTATTGCAGTATTTTTTGTAGTTTGATGAGTATTTTTTATTTAGTGCTATTTTTTATTTAGTATCAATCTAGTATTTTTTATTTAGTATCAAGTACTTTATTTAGTTCTCATCGGGATCCTAGGGCAAGATATGGTCCGGACATTCAAGAAATGTTAAAACGTACACAGAAAAATTAAGGGTAGGTTGTAAACATTTTTTCCTGGCCGAAAACATAGGTGTATTATTCAGAGTGAATAATAAACCAAAATCAAATATTGACTTATTATTTCTCAATAATAAGTCTTTATTATTTCTCAATAATAAACCCATAAACAGTCGTAAAAAGGCATTGTTCGATAATTCGCAGCGTTTTTTATTTAGCCTTGTTTTATAGGGGAAGATTAAACATCAGTTCTGAAATTTTATTTTCTTATAAGGGGGAATCTCGTGAGAAAAGTTGAAACACGCCTTATATTATTATTAGAAATATTGTTCCTTCAAACGCACGTGTACGAGTTAAATTCACTGTTTTCAACCGCTAGCTGGCGAAGATTTTTGACTTGTTATTTCTCAATAATAAGTCTTTGTAATCGTATCGCAAAAAAATGTTTTTGACCCCCCTCAAAATTTGTAGTTTTACGTTTCAAAGTGCGTAGAATCCAAATCTGAAAAAAAAAAAAAAAATGTCCGTCCGCCGTCCGGGCCATATCTTGCCCTAGGATTGCTCGAAAAAACTCGTTCTTTCGCACATAGACTCCATTTGGGATCTAGTTGGTCCTAACATCTGATCAGTTTGATCAAATAACTCCCTGGGGTTTTTTGGGTCAAAAGCGGGTCCAAAATGGAGATTTTCAAAGGATTTGGGATCATAGGGGTGTGGGGTGTCGATTTTCATGTAATTTCAAGCCCGATTTGACTACATACATGAATAATAAACCCATAAACAGTCGAAATAATAAGGCATTGTTCGATAATTCGCAGCGTTTTTTTTCTGAACTATAATATATGTATAAATATAAGATGATATTAAGTTTATTCACGAGGACACATCGATATCACATGTGCGTTGATATAGGTTTTCATGTCGACAATAGTACAACATCGAGATGACGAAAGTTGCACTATAAACGAGTTGTATCGAATATCGAAACGACGTTGAACCAACCTCAATGTTTCGAACATTATCAACGCTACTATACTATACTAAAAAAAACGCTACTATACTTCAACCTCTCGCAGTTGCACTGGTGAGAAACATTAAAAAATAACATCGAGGTTGCTTCAACGTCGTTTCGATATACGATGCAACTAGTTAATGCTACTTCGTCAAATCGATGTCATATTATTGTCGATATGAAAACCTATTTGCATTGAGATTTCATCGATATAGATTCTATATCGACCGATAAACGTTATTACAACTACGTCTTTTCGAAGTTGCATCTAGGGTGAAATAATAACCTTATTACATCGACGAGTAAATGACATCGATACGACGTCGATAAGTACTCATCTCCGAAAACCGCCGTAAATGACGTCGATTCGACATCGAATCGATGGAAGTGTTCTCATCGGGGAATCACTGAAGGGTCGGAAAGGTTCCCAATAGGCTTTGCCCGTGGATGCCTTGGTAGGGTGTGACGTCACGAACGGTCAAGAGTCGTCACAATTGACCGCTGGACGTTTTCCCGTACGGAGTGATTTTGGTGAGCGATCCTTCGCTTCGGGAAGACGCCGTCGTCGCTGTTGTACTTCCGGATCGTCGTGGGTTCTGGAGTTCCCAGTCGTTGAAGCCGCTGGAGGGTCGTACTGTTTCCCAGTCGAGTGGCCCAATTGCAGGCTGAAGATCTGGTCCAGGTTGCTGGGGTGTTTCCCGTTTGACTTCTCGACACGAAGTGATTTTTTGGAGTGCCGGCGCTCGGGTTATATAGTCGGTGGGTGGTTTCCGCCCACTCCCACCCGCTCGGGTGGCTCAGTGGGTTGACCGGTGGGTGGTGGGTGGTTCCCTTTCCGACTTTTCCCCCACCTGGAGGGCTCCTTTTTTCTGTGTAGGGATCTATTGGAAATTTTTCCCTGGGGTGGGCGACTTGTATGATTAATTACCCGACGTCATACTATTTGTATATCACTATTTAAAATACATTTTTGAAAGTATTTTGGGCTTTGTATTTGAAATACGTTTTCAAAAGTATTTTGTATTTCACACTCAACGAAAAGACAAATACAAATACAAATACTTTTAATTTAAACGTTCTTTAGTTTCCACTTCTTCACTACCACTCACCTAACTTAGTGACACCATATTTGGCACAAAAACCCGGTGTAATAACAGCCTTCGATTGACGTTTTCATTTTTCGAGAAAGTGGAGAGGGAAGGGTAGTCATGATGGGAGGTGGAAGTTCCGAATTCCTTGTTAGCACAACAGCCGCAAAAATGATGCTAGTGGATGGAAACTTGGCACAAAAATGGATCATACAGAGCCCTAGCCTACAAGTACACAAAGCTGTACAAGTAAAAAAAACTCGTGGCAATTATTGCGAGAAACAACGCTAATTCGAGTTTAAACTGGACCAAAATGGCAAATTCACAACTCAAATAGCGAAAAATCGCCTATTAATAAAAAAAAAAGAGAATAGATAATGTGCTAATTCGCCGCAAATTATCAGAAAACGCTATTTCACAGCTGAAATGAAGAAAAATCAACAATTCGCGGCTGAAATTGAGAAAACGAAAATCTGTATAGCTTCTGAAAGAATCGAGGCTCAAACTGAGAAACAGCGCTAATCCGTAGGCAAAAATTGCTCACGCTGGCTTAAAACCTAAAAAAACTACGCGGCTAGAATTGACAAAAATATTAATTAGCGGGGCCAACTTTAAGAAAAACACTAATTTTCAAATCAAACTGAGAAAAAAGTGCTAATTGGCTGCTAAAAAAAGGCTAAACTGCAGCTGAAAATGAGGAAAACGCAAAATCGTGGCTAAAATGTAGGAAAATCGCCAATACAAACGAAAGAATCCCTACTGCACTGCTAAAATTGATTAAAAGCGTTAACCCGTGGCCAAAATTTGTTAATGTTGCAGCGTGCCAACAGCTAACAAACCTCAATTTTTATTTTTAAAAAAATATAAATATTATGTTAAAAAAACAACATAAGTCAGTTTGATCGCGAGTTCGTATTTTCCCAATTTTTCATTGTCGTTATAAAAAAGATCTCTGAATTTTTCGTTGGCCGTTATTTTGTATACCGAAGAGAGCGCGACCCACAAAGTCACTAAACCTTGAAAAATTGACAAAACGCAAATGCGTAGCTTCTGTTCGAGGCTAAAACTAAACGATAAACGCTAATCCATAGCAAAAATTGAAGGAAAACTCGTTTTCAGCTCAAATTGGGAAGAAGTGTTATTCCCGGCTAAAATTTGAGGAAATCACGAATTCGTGGCTGAAAAATTAAGGTAATTCGCGAATTCACAGATTAGAAACGCTTCAAAGCAGCTAAAGTTGAAAAAAACGCGAATTTACGGCTAAAAATGAGGAAAATAATCGCGGATAAAGTGTGTTGGAATTTCTAATTCCGCCTTCTGACAACAACTTTGTGGCTAAAATTGAGGTAAACGGCAAATTCATGGTTATAAGTAAAAGAAAAAACACTGATTCACGGCTAGAACTGAGATGAAGCCCTATTATACATATAATTAAAATTGAAAAAAATTACTAATGCGGTGCCAAAATGTAGAAGAACCCGCCAAATTGCGGCTAATATAGAGAAAATCAGTAATTATCCTGGCTAGAATAAATATAAAAGTTAGTTTTCAGCCTAAATTGAAACAAAAAGTGCTAATTTACTGTCAAAAATGGAAGAATTGCCGATTTGCAGTAAAAATATCGGAAAACGCCAATTCGTGGCTAAAATGAACAAAATTCGCTAATACACGGGCTAGAAATAGCTACTGCACTGCTAAAATCACGAAAAAGCGCTAATTTACGGCTAAGATTGAGACAAATTTAAATTTGCGTCAAAAATTTGAAAATACGTTAATTCGCGGCTTCCTCGGGAGACTTTGAGGCTAAAATTGAGAAAAAGCGCTAATTTAAGGCTATGAGTGAAAAACTCGCGAATTCGCGGCTAAAACTGAGACGAAATCGCTATTCCGCAGTGTATGGTTACGGTGAACAAAAAATGCTAATTTGTGGTAAACATTTCGAGAATTTTACGGCTAATATTGAGTAATTTTCAGCTCATACTGAGTAAACCGCTAGAAAAAATCGCTAATTTGCGGCTAAAATTGTGGAAAACGCCAACTCGAGGAAAGTTGAAAAATCATCGCTGATTCACAGGATACAAAATCTACTTTGCTGCTAAAGTTGGGGTAAAACGCATATTTATGTCTTTACGGTGGGGGGGGGGATTACCCCGCTAATCCAGTTGTTAATTTGCGGCGAAAAGCGCTAATTTGCTGTTAAAGTTGACAAAAAGCACTCATTCGCGGCTAAAATTGAGAAATTCGCAGTTTAAACTTGGCATAAGCGCTGTTTAGCGGATAGACTGTGGAAATAGCGGTAATTTGCCTACAATATATGGAAAAGGCCATGGCTAAAATTAGGAAAAGGCCTTAGAGGTTACCAATAGAGGTTTTATGTATATTTAGAGACTTTTAGGGGCCTCTTGAAGATTTCCGTCCCGGACTCCGATATAGGTCCTTCTTTTCAGCTCACGATGCACCAGTGCTCGCCGGTTCGGTACTAAATATTTGGTGACAACTCGTCTACTTTTTTTGCGCATCGCCATTTCGCGCTGCTACATTTTGTCAACTTGTCTATTGAAGGACCTGATATTTTTGAATTATTTATTTTTCGTGTTTTTCGCACTATCTGCCATCGAAATCGAATTTTTGAAAAGTATTTTAAATTGTATTTGTATTTTATTCAAAATACAATTCAAAAAGTATTTGTATTTCAGTATTTAAAATACATTTTTGAAAGTATTTTGGGCTTTGTATTTAAAATACATTTTCAAAGTATTTTGCCCACCCCTGGAAGTAGGGCTGGTGAAGTGGCGGGGGGCTCCGTGGGGATTGTCGACCTAACTCGAGAAACTGGCAACACTATATAGGAAACAGTCGTCACACTCACTCTCACTATCCCAGACTATATGAAACGGACCGTTTTGATCTAACAACGGAGTTTTCGATTCCAAAATGATCCATTTTGTATAATAGGAAACCCTCTCCAAAACTGTCGAAAAAAGTTGGGAAACTGACAAAAAAGACGGGAAGCTGACAAAAAAGCCAGGAAAATGACAAAAAACTTAGGAAGCTGGCATAAGTGTCAGGGAACCGACAAAAAAGACAGGAAACAGACAGAAAAAGTCAAGTACCTAACTGAAAAGAAGTCAGGAAAATGAGAAAAAAAGTAAGTAAACTGACAACAACAGATGCCC
This sequence comes from Corythucha ciliata, assembly GCA_038030265.1. Classification (NCBI taxonomy): domain Eukaryota; kingdom Metazoa; phylum Arthropoda; class Insecta; order Hemiptera; family Tingidae; genus Corythucha; species Corythucha ciliata. The sequence goes on along the minus strand of CM075943.1, from coordinate 1,420,603 downwards.
AGGATCTGGCATCAAAGACAGGAAACCGACAACAAAATCGGAAAACTGACAAAAAAGTTTGGGAAATGACAAAAAAGTCAGAAAACTTACGACATAGTCAAACAACTAATAAAAAAGTCAAGAAGCTATAATTAATCTCAGAAAATTAATAAAGAAGTCAAAAAATTGACAAAAAAAATAAACTAACAAAAATTCAGGAACTAAGGTACTAATAATAATAAATAAATAAATAATCTTACCTTGGAAAAGGCAAAGGCCTAAGATGTCGAAACCTAAAAAAATAATAATAAAAACAAATAAATATACGTATGTACATAAAAAAATCATTCAAAAACTGAAGAAAATAACTAATCAAGCGAAAAAATGAAAATCCAGCCCTTAATACCAAATGAGTAAAACATGGATTTATGCCAGGAGGCCACCAGCCTTTTCCATGATTTTATTGTTTTGGACGGTCAAATGCGATATTCAGTTCGGCCATTTAAATAAAAATTGTAAAAGCCAACTACGATGTGCTAAATGCGGAAAAGACCACGAAAGTAAGGAGTGCTCCAATACAACTGACCTTAGGTGCGTGCATTTTGGAGGTCCCCATAATGCCTTAGACAGGAATAAAGTGCTCCGAACATAATAAACAGACAACTATCCGTAATATAATGGCAGAAGAGAACCTCTCATTTACCGAAGCGAGAGATAAGATAAATAAGGCCTCTTTCAGGACTGCTTTGTTGGCGAAACCCCCCCGACGTAAACAATTAGAGCGGCCTTTCCCGAACTTAAATTCACTAATAAAATACCACCCAAAAGACCTCGAACTGTGATATCACCGAATCAGACTGAAAAATCTCGTTCGGAGATATTGAAAAGTTTCAGCTTGGGGGATGGACCTGTCAGGCCCATTACCTCTTATCCCCATGCCACCTCAAGTGAAATGGCTTCCAGAGAAAAAAGGGTAGACATGAATTCAATTTGTGAAGCTCTAGTCTCCGTTTTGAGGAGCATTACAAGTACTGAAAACAAATCTGAACAGGAACTGATAGTCGAAATTAAGGATAAAATTGCCCAACGATCTTGAACGTGATCTTCTTTTTGGGGACTAACGTTGACCGTATTTGATCCACATGACGTTTCAGTTTCCTGCCAGAATCTAGAGTTACTGCGTAATGTCGATGTCCGAATTTTTGGCTGATATTCCCAAACTGCCAGACGTCGTGATTTTCTACGTATACTCGAGCCTGGACTCTCTCCCCCACTTTGAATGATCGAGTGTGCGCAGAGACTAAAGAAGGGGTAGCAGTCGTGAGTTGTGGCTTTATTGCGTCAAGTCGAATCCTTATTCGGCGATGTAAATACAATTCAGCTGGAGATTTTCCACAAGCGAGAGGTGTGGCCCGATATCTGAGCATGATAGCTTTAATTTTGTCCGAGAGCGGAGTAGGATCGTTTTCGGATGCTCGAAGACGCTGTTTTATCATTTGGAGCGCTCCGCCAGGCTATTTGTCGCAGGATGTCCGGGGGCTATGAGCTTATGAGAAATGCCGTATTTAGAGCCGTAGTTTCTGAAATGCTCACTAGTAAATATCGAGGCATTGTCTGTTACGATGATAGACGGGTATCCGTGAACTGAAAATATGTCCTCCAATAGTGTGATTGTCGATGAAGTGGAAGGCGGGTCTCGTAAAATACGGACTTCTGCCCATTTGGATTTTGCGTCGACGACGATCAGGAAGTAACGACTTTGAAATGGGCCTGCATAGTCGATATGGAGGCGATCCCAATCGCCACCTGGGTCATGCCAAGGATGGGCTGGAGCTTTGGCAGGGTTGGCTTGAATAAGAGCGCAGTTTTCGCAGGATTTCACTTCTCGCTCTATATCATTGTCGATTCGTGGCCAGTACACATAATTTCTGGCGAGCTGTTTCATCTTCACGATGCCGAGGTGAGTGGCATGAAGTTCTTTTAGGATCGGTCTGCGCAGACTGGCGGGAATTACTATTCGGTCGAGGCGAAACAGGATACCGTTTTCGAGTGTGTATGGTATATCAGAGCTTTGAGACTGGAGACGTCGCAAAATCGGTCCTAGTTCGGGATCCTTCGATGTTTCCATTTTGATGGTTTCATAGTGACGACATCGTTTGAAATTTGAAAAATTTTATGTGCGAATAGATGGGACACCTCCTCATTCAAAGCATTGTCAGTGGCGGTTTTCGAAGTCTAGTTCCGTTTCGACTTTTTTTTGTAATGCGTAAGGAACGTCTCGAGCGCGTGTGAAAATGGGTGTGATGCTCTCACGGAGGGTTAGATGAAGTTCAAGCTTCGGAACACACCCGATTCTTTCTTCGAAAACTGAGGGAAATTCGCTGAAGAGACCTTCTGGTTGCGTATGATTAAGGAAAACAGAACTTTTAGGAAGGGTGGTGTGGTGATCGAGGTCGATTTGTTTAAGATTGATATCGAGGTTCCGTATCCATGTTCGCCCTAGTAGTGCTTGATGACCAGAAGGAACGACGTATCGATCACTCTCTGTCGATCTATTCTTGTACGTGACGGTGACTTTTACTTTTCCGTGAGGTTTGATGATGTGCTCTGAATAAGAGCGAAAAAGTAGGTCGGATGGTTGTAATTGTAGACCCAAATCAAGTGAGGCAAAATCATTGGCTGATATCAGGGAATATTTTGCACCTGAGTCGACTTCAAAATTTTGGCACACACCGTTGAGTTTAACTGTGACGACGTACTTGTCTGGGTGAGGTGTCACTTCAAAAAGGTCGATGACTACTGGTTTTATAAAGTTGACGATACCGAACCCCTGACTTGAGTCGCTGTCACATGACCGTCGATGGTAACGCTGTCGACTGGCCTGCAGAAGTGTTTTAATACAGACTTTGGATACGTGGCCTTTCTTGAGACAAGATTTGCAAGTTAGACTTCTTCGGTCCGTGTAGCAATCACGCGACCTGTGGTTCGATCTGCCGCAGTTCAGACATAGATTATTTATTCCCAACGCGTGATAATCGATATTCTTTTGTGTTCGAGTCGAAGAGTGACCTCGTGCCGTTCGTGTACAGGCGTTGGTTTTGTTTTGGAAAACATGTTGTCGTTCATCATTGCGTTGGTTTTTATCAATTTCGTGACGAGGCTGGTTGAATATCTTGAAAGCATTCGAGTGAGTGTAAGACGAAAATCCGGGAGAAATTGAACATTTTTGGCTTTCAATCCGTGATGCTAAGAAGGCATGACAGACGTAATAGAAACCGAATAATTATTGTTCATACCGACCCATTTCGCTTTCGTCGTGTATATTAAAGACGTTCGAAAGAATGGTGAAAAATCGCTTAGAATGGCACCCGGAGTACAACAATTTACTTCCTAAAACCCAGTATGGTTTCAGGAAGGGGAGGAATATATATGATTGCCACACAAACCTCGTCAGCGAAATAGAAATGGCATTTACGACAAACAAAGTGCTAATTGGATTATTCCTGGACATTGAAAGTGCGTACGACAGCGTACAGTTAAACATACTCGTTAACAAAATGCTGACATTGGGCCTCCCACCGGCCTTCTCCAGGAAAATAATTAAACTATTGATCGAACGGAAGGTCTTCGTCCGATATGACAATACTTTTTTCGATCCCAGGATCGCCATGGTTGGACTGCCTCAAGGCGGAGTATTGTCTGGTATTTTATATGCTATATACGTCGCTGATTTAGAGAAGAAAATTATACCGGAATGTAATACAATTTGCTGATGACTTGTGTCTATTTAGTACCCAAAAAACTAAGGACGAGTGCATTGACAAGCTATCAGCAGCATTTCGTATACTTGAACAGTGGACAAATACGAACGGGCTAGCCGTGGCACGGGAAAAATCTGTGGTCTGTATGTTCACAAGGAAAAGAACTCTTCTAATGGAAAACGAAATAGAAATAGGAGGACACAAAATTACATGTTCCCGGGAGGTAAAGTTCCTGGGCCTTCATCTCGACTCAAAGTTGAAGTGGACGGCCCATCTTGATAATATTATTAGGAAATCTGAGAGATACATGAATGGTCTGAAGATGATAGCGCATAGCAAGTGGGGCGCAGACCCAAAAACCTGCTTAAGTTTTTACCGAGCAACCATCCGCTCAATTATAGACTTTGGAGCTTTATTTTATGGCAATGGAAATAAGGAAAGACTAAATGCGATCGATAGATGCCATACGAATTTGCCTTGGGTATCTCAAAAGCACGCCTATCGACGTGATGCAGGTCGAAACAGCAGAAATGCCTCTTAGCTTGAGAAGGATGATCCTAACTGACAGGTATACGATGAATGTCCTATCTTTCAAACCTCAGATATCAGGTAAATTGACTCAACTGGTCGGAATGGTAGCAACATATGCATACTGGAGAAATAAACCGCGGCCTCTCATGGTCGATAGTTTCAACAGAGTATCTGAATTCAGCATGATCACGTACAGATCCTACACCTATCCCATATACGAACATGCCTTTACCATGGTAACCGAGGAAGTAGACACCATTTGTTTGCAAAATTATAAGGATACATTACCGTACACCGTTAATGCTATATTCAAACAAGATATACACGGCACAATCCCTGACCACACTTTGATATTCACAGATGCCTCGAAGAAGGGCGACCAAGTGGGGGCAGCAGTGTACGATCCACTCAATGACGTTGTCAAACAATTTAAACTAAATCAATATATGTCAAGTGCTTCAGCCGAAATAGTCGCAGTAATCGAAGCGGTAAAATACATTCGAAGTCTTTCAGCAGGAAAATATGCAGTTTTAACTGATTCTCGGAGCCTGGTAGAATATATGGATAATACTCAGTACAGCTCGTATTCCAATCATCTGATACTAACCTTAAAAGCAGAAGTGCTAACACGTAACAAATCACAAGAGATCAAACTAGTTTGGGTGAAGGGACACGTCGGCATCACGGAGAACGAGGCAGCAGATAGGCTGGCTCAACAAGCTGCCATTCAAGGTGTTGCAACTCCTTATAGACAAGACTGGAACGAAGCACGTTGACATCATGGGAAGACCAGTACAATACCGGTACAAAAGGACGGTTCTACAAATCACTCTTAACAAGGGTCGGTGGGCATCCTTGGTTTTATTTAGCTTCACCAGGAAGTAGAGAGATAAAGATAATGTGCAGACTAAGATCGGGACACGCTCTGTGCGGGGCCTACCTGGCAAAAATTGGCAGAAGAACGTCAGAAAAATGCAGTGAGTGTCTCGAAAAGGAGGACATGAAACATATCATACTCACGTGTAAGAAGTTTGACAGGCAGAGACAAGAAATGTTCGCTCAACTATCACCTATTTTAGACTACAATTCGATCTCCAAATCCAGTAAAAACGAACACATAATCAAATTATCAAGGATGCGAAAATAAGAATATAAAAAAAAGTAAATAACTAAAGAAAATTTTTCCTTGAATACTCACTAATTAAAACAATAAATAGCAATAAAAACATCAAAGACATCAATAAACAATAAATAAGAACATAACCATGTATTAACATCAATAACTCAGTAAAACTCGATAATACCAATAAAAATATATGTACACCTATATTCAATAATAATCAACATTCAACTATTATTTAACAAATATAACATAACTAAAACCCTAACAGTATCACTACTCAATAACAAAATCCAAGAACCCACAATGACACATATCTAGGCAATAAGAATAGTAGTAAGAAGAAGAAGAAGAAGAAAAAGAAGAAGAAGAAGAAGAAGAAGAACAAAACAACAACAGCACAACAAACACACCAACAACGTAATATCTCACATAAATGCAATGGCTGTATATGGCTCAATGCCAATGCCAGGAAGAAAGAAGAAGAAGAAGAAAAAAAACAAAAAACAAAAAAAAAACAGGCACTTTCTGTTGAGCATTTCTCGACTCAGTAATGTTAGACAGTTTAAGCGGTCGCCTTTTAGGGACATTTTTCAAAGTCTTTCGATTTCGATTTGGGGGGGGGACGAGGTTTATGAGGCTTTCAACCAAGTGTCCATTAAACAGCTTTGTCCCGTTTTTTTTTTTTGTTTTTTTTCGACCCGTAAAATCTAATATTCACACTACGCAGAGTTGGACGCTTGGCCGCAAAAATTATCAGTTCGGCACAAACACAGATTTCCTCCGCCCAGTGCTCGCTTCATTGCTTAGAGAAACTTCAGAATGTATAGCAGTATAAGCCTCTAAAAACTGAGTACCTGTCCGTTAAATAGAGAGAAGTCTGCCTAAAACTCTGTACCTACTTTCCCAAAATAATCGAATCTGTTCCATGATTGACAACAAATGAACTCCATAATCGAACACGAGCTGGATTGTGTTGTTTAGAGAGAAAAAAAGGCAAATTGGCTCTCGTAATTGACTCTAATTTTACCTGCGGGAGGGCCGAAGTACATTTATTTTTTGGCGAGAATGTACATCAGGGGATCTTTTATGCTGGGTGGTAATATCCCAGAACTAACTCAACGAATAAACTGCAATATTTGTGTCAAGTTTTAGTTACATTTCTATTCACACAGGCTTATCACAGGTTCAGTCACGTAGATTTCAAGTCCATTTTCGGCAGAAATATCCCAAGTTCCCCCCTGCCCACCACCAGTCTCGTAGTATGTATTAAGTTTTCCGCGTTTGTAGCGATTTGCATGCCAATGCTGGTCGTGTTGCTCTGCTTACATTCAAGTAATATAGGTAGAACTGATAATTTTGCTACGTAAACAGTGAGAAGATAGTAATGTTTACGCTGGTAGGACAAAATGACCATGTTGCTGGAGCCCAAAAAAAAAAAAAAATCGCATCTATATGAAAAAAACAACAACGACAAAGATGGTTTTAAAAGATAAATTTAATAAGCCGCTCGAGGCCCTACCCAATCATCCAAAACCAAAACAACAACAGCAAAACTTCCGATTTGCAACTGATTATCTCAGCATGTACGGGTGAAACTCGAACAACCCTAAACAAATCTGGTAGAAGAAATTCTGCCCATTCGGGCGGTACCCTCTTTGATGTTGAAGCTTTGGTTGCCTAAGTACGAGCGACATTCTTTTAGCAAAGTGCATATTGGATTCCGAATATTTACATATTAACGATTACCTTGATACATTGAACTAGGGTGATAGGCTGTTAACACCAAGAGACCACGGAGAGTAAGTGGAAAGCTCGTTAGGTTCATTCGAGGATTTCCGTGTTAGCCTGTTCCCGATCCATTTCAGTAATAATCACCAATGACCATCGAATGAACATGAGAAAACTCGTCGTGCCAGAGTCTGAAGTAAATTGTGAGTGGAGGGAGACCGTTATACACACAAAGAGCACATAAAGACAAAGGCATTTTTGGTTGTATCGTAGGCCTTGAAAGTGAAATTTTAGCTTTTCATAGTGAAACTTGTTTAAGAGCTCAGGACTGTTGAAAGTTTAACATTACGAGACTTTCCTTTCACGTTTCCGGTACTTCCTTCCTTCTTCGGAGTAAACGTTTTTGTTCTTTGTTAAAGCACAATAATTAATATATCAAAAGCCGCAGAATAAAGATGTGGGTTCATATCTAATAAATTTAACGTCTTGTCTCTCTTTTTTCACTAATGGAGCCTCCCTCCGCCTCATGCTGCTACTCTTCACCACCACAGAAAACTCTTTGATAGACTATAGTCTCTCTTATGGTAACACTTCTCCATAAAAGAAATGCTCCCCACAACTCAAGGCTTCTCATACTCCAAGAGGCTTCATTGTCTTGCACAATGAAAAATAACAACTATAACAAAGTTGTTGGATGTTCAACTCATTTAATTCTTATTCTTTTTGTTTTACAACGTTTTCCAGTGATGCGGCCTGCTTAAATTCCGACAATTGAATAAAAGCTAATTCTCCTCTCCTCTTCTCTTCATTGATGGAGGGGGAGAGGGTGACACCACGAAAAAAAAAAAAATCAAATAAGTTGAAATAAACGTAGCTGTGATTTAGAAGGGCCTCCTGTCTGTTGAAAGACGAAGGGATTGACAAAACTAATTTCAAACCGTAATGGAAAGGAATGAACGTTAAGGATTCTAGCAGACTGGTCAAGGCGCGTCATCCATTACCGGCGTCGACACCATCGTTGGTTTGGAAAGGAATGGAGAGGCTTAGCGCGCTTGACTCCCCTTCTTGTGCTTGTGTTTATCCGCTGTGATAAACGGGAATTGAGCCAAGGCGTCTGTGATATTAAATTGTTCCAACTGAAGTAATATCAGTTCCCAAGAGTCATTTTAAACATAGACAGTAGCGGATCGCCTTATATTATTTTTTGTCAGAATTATTATTCGTTCTTTTTATTCAGGGAAGAGAGTTATGAAGCGTAGAAGGGAAAATTCAAATAACAACATGATCTTTTATTGATTTGGGTTGAATAATCAAACACTGAAAAACCACGCTCGGGTCGTTCCCGACCAAACCATTTGTCCTTTGTTCAAATTTTCCTTTTCGAGGAATATTAATCCTTTCGCGAGTAGCAATGAATCAGAGTCAAAACTCGGATTGGAAAACGAGTTGCATCATACCATAGAACACTGTGCCGTTAACACAACAGCCACTCAACAACCCCCCCCCTCCAATCTTTCAATTCATTGTCTATCTTCGCGGCAGTCTTTTGTTCATTTCACCTAACGTGAACACTCTCCCTCCATCCAGAACCCCAGAATTTCCCTCATCATGGGTACGGTTAATTCAGTCTACAATGAAATAAGGGGAATAGGTAATGAGGTACTGAGAGGATTGTGAGTGAGAGAAACCTTGTCGGTTACTACATTTGTCACCAACAGTGCCATTTCCAAATGATGGGTCCCGGGGTAGAACGGCTTTAATCCACTTAAACTAAACTTATAGAAAATTGAATTCAAAATTTTTCAACTCGTAAGGTTTTTTTTTTTTTTTTACTCGAAGAAGAAAATAGGCAAAAAATCATAATTTGACCAGAAATTCGTATATTAGAAAACAGTAGGCAACCATCAGCTGCTTGGGCGAACTGGACTGAAGCCCCTTCTTCCCTTGGGCGCGCGTTTTTCTCTTGTACGGTATTGGCGATTCAGATTATCACTTGCAGCGCTAGCGTCGAGGTGCAATGGCGGAAAAGAGCCCTACTCTTACCACCAACGTAAGGGGTAAATAATGAGATTTTGCAGTTTTTAAGGAGTTTAAAATGTTTTCCGTCTGAACTATTGCCACTCTTGATTGAAAAATGAATTTGCGGTTACGACCTTTCTTCGATCGACCTTCTACATTTCGGGAACGTAGTGAATTTAGTATCCTAGTTTGTACCTATAGTGGACAGTACGTAGTCATTATCTCTTTTTGTTGTCTCATAATGTTGTCTATGTGAATCTCATCAAGGAGCTTCAAAGAAGAGGAAGTGGAATTAAGCACCAATATATGTTGTATATGCGGCCAAATAGAGGACGCCAAGGCGTAGGCCGCCGTTGATGAAAGGGCAGGGGTGCCCAAACGAGGGCTCACGGGCCAAAAAGTGGCCCGCTGACTCAGGTGAGCCTGTCACAATGGCCCGCCCGTGGCATACAGTGGTTGGATAATGTTGGTACAGTTTAATGTTGGATTTTGGCGCCCTTCGGATTTTTGTGGAAATGGAAATCGCTACAATTCGCGCCTCCCCCCCTCCCTCATCACCCACTTAATCCAGAACAAAATGGAAAATAACGCTAATTTGGGACTGAAATTGAGATGAATGGCTGATTAACGGCTGAAATTATTGAAAAAAAAAAATAACTGATTCACGGCCATATTAAGAAAAAGTGCTAAATCACGGATAACGTTGAGAAAACTTCTCGGCAAAAATTAAGGAAAAGCTCTAAAATCGCGGATAGCGTGTAAATTACAGTCATTTGCGTTTAAAATTACGAAACACGCTAATTAACGGATAAAATAATGAAAAATCAATAATTCGTGAATGAGAGACAGCGCCAATTCACGCCTAAAATTACGAAAACATGAATTCTCGGCTTATTCAGAACGCAAGTTCATGGCTCAAACTGCAAAAAAAACGCTAATTCATAGCTAAAAGCAAGCGAAACAAATCGCTAATCCGGAGCTAAAATTAAGAAAAGTTGCTAATTCATGGATGCAATAGAGAAAAATCACTAATTGTAGCGGCTGAAATAAAGAAAAACACGAATTCTATGCAAAATTCAGATAAATCGCTATAATTCACGGCTAAAAGGGTGAAAAATCGCAAAAATGACAAAAATTGCTAAGTCGCGGCTAGGATGGAGAAAATCTGCTAATTTATCGATAAAATTGACTAATTCGCGGAGTAAATTGAGAAAACGTAAATTCGCGGCTTCTGATTGTAACTTCGTGCCAGAAAGTGAAAAAAATCGCTAATCCGCGGCCAAATTTCAGAAAAATCGTTAGGAAGTTTGCGGAGAAAATTGGGGGAACTCTTAATTCGTTGATGAAACGTAGAAAAATCCCTAATTAGCTGCTAAGATGATGGAAAACGCTAATTTGCTGCTCAAGTAAAGAAAAATGGATGTTTATGGCGTTAAATTGAAAACATTTGCTAATTCACAGAGCAAATGGCAAGTCGCGGTTTCTCGAGACAACTTCGTGGCTAAAATTGGAAGATTTAGCGTCATTTCACGGGTAAATCACATTGCTCTTTAGCGGCTTAAATCAGGAAAAACACAAATTCTTTGCAAGGAAAACCGCTAATTCGCGGCTAAAATGGAGACAAATCGCTAATTCATGAATTGACAGTTTTTATCCATTGGAAGGCTACACCGATCGTTTAACCGGCAAAAGTGGAAGTTCTTCACCTTCTTATGTGAGCACAGTCAGTTCCTGGGGTGAAATTCGCTTTCTTTACCGAATAGGGTAAACTCATGAAATTGCGTCTTTTAATGCGCTAATTTTACTCGAAAACTCAACCACTTAGCTAAAACACTAACACTTATCCATAATCCGGCTTGTTCCAGCTTATTCAATTCAAACAAGGCATTTGAGTCTCAAAAAGTCTCTAATGTGACTCTAGTAAAAATTTTATACAGAACTCCTTCAATAACTCCTTCAATTACCCTCCTGTGGCCTGTGGCCTACAGAAGGAGAATTAGACCCCCAGCTGTGATGGACACCATGGTCTGTTTTTGGGGCTAAACAACCCTTTTTAACCGGAAATTCGCGAAGACATTTGAAAACTTATTGCGTTTTTTATTTGCACAATATTCTGCATAGGGAAGGGGGATTTTTCCATCCTTGATGAAGGATGGAAGAAAAAATCTCTGGCAGTGCGAAATTCTCGGTAAATGGAAAACGCCATCATGATCTCACCGCGAGTTCTTTCATTTTATCTCAATTATTCCTCGATGATGAGTTTATTGTTAATAGAAAATAGTAATACCAACTAATATTTCAAAGAAATGAACTTTAAAAATCCTAAAAACTCATAAAAAAGAACAAAAACCACGTTTCCTCATAAGAACCCATGGAGAGTCTACCGCTCTTCCTACTTCGGTGGGGCCGCCACCAGAGCGCATTTGGTTAATCTGAATCGCCAATATTTCTTACTGTGTTTCTGAAGGTCTTAAACCACTTAACGCTTTTATCGAATCAACTAAATTTTAGTACACAGGACAAACTGCCAAATGGCCTCACAAGATACATTCGTAGCAAAAGTGGGCTGAGGTCGTTTTTCCCTGGAACCCTTCAAATAATTATTAGTCTGGTCAAATAAGGGTTTGTAGACAGGCTTTTCGCCAACAGGGGTTTTACTTCGGGAATCGATTCAGGCATATTATGACGCACAGGTCTTGGAAATGTCTGCCGTGCTCAATGCTCAACCCAAGTTTCAGCCAGAGTGTTTCACCCAGTTTGTCTACGACAATGCCGACTTCAATGTTAAAAAATCTAGACGGAAGGAATACATTTCACGCGTTGGGAGGAATAGCTTGCGTATCCCCGGCAAATTCAATGGAAAGAGCGTCTGAAATACGAAAGATAAAGAATCTACCGAGTTCTAATGAAGTTGGTAGAATGGGTGTTATTCCCCTTGAGACATTTCAAGCAGAAGAGAGAGGGTTCCATAACGTAATAGTCAAAGGCCTAGAAGATCCAGAAGAGCAAGGGCAACCTCTAAGTCACGATATTTTGTGGCTGTGTGCTAAATGGCTAGGAATTCCCGATATCCCGGAATGGAAAGGGTTCATGATTTCACTGACGCAAGGAATGTATAGCCTTTTATAAACTCACCGCCATCAGACTACAACAAAATTTACACGGCTTTGATATCTGCTAGAGATTTATGTGCGAAAATCCGTCAGAAATGCTTGGTAATAACGTTTGATCAACCACTGTATTTGAAGTGCAGAGAGATAGTTGCACTGTCTTCGGATCCTTGTCTGTCGAACGCCGTGGTGAGGCTCGGTGGTTTCCATCTTTCAATGTCCTTTTTGGGTTGCGTTGGATATATGATGGGTGGCAGCGGCCTGAAAGAGGTGTTAAGTACAGTTTACGCTCCGTTATCGGTTGATCAAATGCTGCAAGGACATAGCTTTTCGAGAAGCATTAGAGGTCACTTTCTGGTTCAAACATCATTGAGCCAAATTGTATTCCGTCAAGTGAACGTAAGTGATGATTTAAAAAAAAGCGTCTATAGCATTCTTGCTAGATTCCTTGAAGAGCCTCCATCTCTGGAATCTCTACGTGACCACTACTGTTTGCAATCCATTGCTGAGAAAATGAGGAAAGTACTGACACAGCTTATTGAAAATGGTAGAACAGCTCAACTCTGGATTCAATACTTCAACATGATTTGTTTGGTAAAGGAGTATATACACGCAGAACGTTCTGGAAATTAGCAGTTGCACCTTACTTGCGTGAAAAAAATGATTCCTTACTTCCACGCTTGTGGGCATTTTCCCTACGCGAAATCTTGCCATTTGTATCTGCAACACATGCAAGATCTATCCTCAAAAATGACGCCGCAAGAATACTCGAAGTTTATAGATGAGGGCTACTTCACGATGAGAAGATCAAATCGTTTCTGGAGCGGAGTTTGGTCGGACGTGACGATTGAAGTCACTCTGATGTGAGGTTTCAAGAGCCGAGGAGGATTAACTCGAGGTCGTGGGGTCACTGACAATGTCATAAGCAAGTGGGTTTTAGGAACAATTGCAACACACGATATTTGTGTTTCTCTTGAAGAATACTGTGGAGTAATATTTACGGCCAGTGAACAACACGAAGACTTCAGCCTCGCTCGTAAAACCAGGGATGCGAATGACGTGAAAAAAATACAAACATGGTTTGAAAATCATGATCCATTTCCGAAAACGCAATAAATCATGTCTATCGCTAGCGGCATTGTTGGAGATGCGTCGATCACGTGCTATAACGCTGTAAAAGTAGGAATGCATGCTGTAAGAAAGATAGCAGAGACAACTTTCTCCCACATCAAGCTATCCCGAAAGGACAGGGCGTTGCCATTATCTAGCTTAACAACGTCAGTAAAGGTACAAGGTGATCCTGTGTTGATAGATCCTCTGCTTATTTTCCAGAGAATATCAATAAATAAGCAATCTGACGAGGACTTACAGAAGTATCTTCAGTATGAGTTAGCACCGTACCCATTAGCCCTCTTCGATGAAGCTGGTATGAGAAAAACTTCAAAATCTGTTCTGTACTCGGCATTCCAACCATGCAATGACATTTCGCTAACAGAGTTTGACATAATTGTGGACGGAGGATTTCTCTTGCATCGTGTGGTATGGCCAATCGGATTCACGGTTTCATCCATCTGTGACGCTTACGTGAAATATGTTCAACGCCACTACCAAGGCATTTCATGTACAGTTGTTTTCGACGGTTATAACAACAAATCGAACAGCACGAAAATTGCTGAACAGAAAAGACGCTACCGTTCAATAAAAAAGTCTGTTGACATATTTTTTTACAAAAGATACGGTCATATCATCCAAGCAGGAAGAATTTCTTTCCAATGAACGCAAAAAGTCACAATTGGTCGACATACTCCAAATCCAGCTTCAGAAGAATGGAATTGCTACGGAAAAAGCAGAAGACGACGCTGATGCATTGATTGTTAATTGTGCGATTAAAAAACAGTCAAAAAAGGTAGCAATTGTAGGTGAAGACATAGACCTTTTGGTCGTCTTAATGGGATTAACACCTCTTCACCGCACCATAATGTTGCATAAGCCCAGTCGCGGAAAAGGTAAAGCAGTCACATTTTCAAGCAAGGAGCTTCAAGGGTGTGGGCTAGACCACATACTCTTCATACACGCATTTACTGGTTGTGACACTACTTCGGCTGCCTATCGCAAAGGAAAAATTAAATTCCTTCAGCTATACAAAAATTATCCAGACGTCAGGCTTGCTGCTGATATTTTCACGAGGGAAAATTCGTCTCCCAATGATGTTGAAGAAGCGGGGAAACTGTGCTTCCTTCGATGGTAAGGAGCAGATGAAGGCGAAAGCTCGTTGAACCACTTTCGGTACACTGCGTTCGTAAAATCAGTTTCAAACATAAAACCTAGCATATCTTCACTTACACCATCAGAGGGAGCGGTGAAAATGCATAGCTTTCGAGTCTACCATCAAGTACAGAAGTGGCTTGGACGAAATCTTCCCCCTCAGCAATGGGGATGGCGTACTAGGAGCACAATTGCGGGAGCAGAGGAATTAGAGCCGGTCACTACCTCAGATCCAATCGCACCAAGCGAAATCCTTAATCTATTGTTTTGCAAATGTACCAAAGGTTGCAATGGCAGAAAGTGTTCCTGCTGGACAGTGCTTGAATAGAACCCCAAGTTTCGAAGATGAAGAAGACGATAGTATCGAAACAATTTCAGAGGCACCAGAAGGCCTTAACAAAGAATATCATGAACCACTGAATAGTTTCGAAGACAATGAATCACCTCAACCATCACGCTTCAAGAGACCACGCACGAAATGAGAGTTCCTGTTTACATTAAATCAATGATTTTTTAAGCATAATTGAAATACATAATTATTACTTTGATACAATGACTTCCTTTCGAGAAACGTGCGAAATACGGAAACACGCCGCCCTTCTCCCACATCCTGAGGTTAGAAGTAAAACCCCCGATGGCGAAAAGTCTGCCTACAATCCATTTTTCACCATTGATTGACCTAATCAATGGTCATTAATCCGAGAACAGCTGATGGAATCCTTAAAAAATGTATCTAATGAATAGAACGGATTTTTACCAAAATTTCTCGTTCCATTTTGATTAACAGACCCCCTGGATCGTTTTGGACGTAAGCACCCTGAAATTTTGAAACACCTGTATTCATGTTCCCTCCTTGGCTACTGAACACACGACCATCTGAGGTTCAAATTAAGCAATCTGGAAGAAGAAACAGTTGTTCAGGCCGTATTTGTCTCCAGATGCTTCGGAGACTCGAATATATTCGATAGAATTGCATTTTACCTGCATGAAGTATCAACTCATGATCTTGTATCATGTGATTTTGCTGATTTTTCGCACTAAAATCCCATTTTCGCAGGTTCGACGGGCAATTTCGTGTGTTTTGGCTAGCTCAAACCGTGCTTGGCCCGCTCCAGACTTATATGGTGGGAGAGAAATGCCAGGCTCTGCTTACTGTCTTAGGTCTAAAATTTGAAGTTTATATCCAAAAGTATCACTTTTCGGGGGGGGGGGGGGAGTTTCAGTTTTTCGACATGAAATCCGAAATAGAAGGCTACAAACGACCGTTTTCCAGCAGATATTTATTTTTTGACAGATAGTGGCCGTTTCTGTGCAAATTTAGTCTTTGATGACCGTGAATTGACGCGATTCTCACCTCCAGATCCAGTTATCAGCCTGCGAAAGGGCAACGGGCATCTGATAGTTTCGCCGGTGAAGCTGCTCATAATATCAATCAATCAATCAGTGAGCCCGTACTCGGCCACAGTGGCGGCGGAAGTCAGCAGGCATTGGGGGAGCAAGAATCTGAGTAGTTCAGATTTACATCCCCCCCCCCACCACCTAGAAAATACCATTTTGCGAATCAATCATGCCTACATGTGCAAAAATACAATCTTCGAGGCAAAAATTACAAATCCTTTACCAAATTTACCGCCTCTTCTTAAAGAATGTTTCTGGGTTAATTTTCCCGAGTAATTTGAGTCCTAAAGACACAGTTTTACTAGATAAATGACGCTACATCGGCCATGAAATGGCGTCTTCACACCATTCAGAGCAGAAACTTAGTGTGAAAGAGCAAGAGTATGCCGTGAACAATAGCGTTTCGAGGTACGGTCGAGGGGGTCGGACCGTCCCGGGCCACCTGTCAGAGAGGGCACACGAAAAGCAAAAATATGAAAAAATGATGATATTTATGTTCATGTTCGTAGATTTAGATACGTGAAAAGGAGTTTTGGTTTACGATTGGACAGTGACTTGACTCCTTCCGACGATTTTCAGCCCATCCAACTTGGAGAATAGAACGTTTGGCTAACAGAAAGCGCAATTCTGACGGATAAAAATGAGAAAATTTGTGCCTTCTGGAAGCAAATTCGCGGCTAAGATAGAGAAAATGCGCTGATTCCCAAGTTTCATTTAAGGTCCTTAAGCAAATAAAATTGAGTAGGCGCTCTAATGTGCCGATGTTGGGGCGAGTAGGCGGCAAAAAACTTGGAAAAAGTGCTAATATTCGTGGTTAAAACTAAAAAAAAAAGCGCTCATTCCTTGTTTCTCGATGAAACTTTCAGACCATAATTTAGTAAAATTGCTGATTCTCGGTGTATAGAGGTATTTTACGTCTAAAATTTACCAAAAAACCGCTGTGCTGTTTTTGGGCCCAGCCCACGGCAAAAATTACGAAAACTTGCCTAATGCGTCCATGTAATTGAGTAAAAGCGCTAATTAGCCAATAACCTGCAGGAAAAACGTTAATTTTCGGATAAAAATGAAAAAAAAAAACACTTATTCGCAGCTAAAATTGAGAAAACACCAACCCGAATCTTCTAAAGGATATTTCGAGGCTAATCCAAAACCTTAATTTAATGAAATAGCCAATGTGGGGCTAAAATGTAAAACAAACGCCTTACTCGCGGCTAATATTGAAAAAATCACTAATTACCGCGGCTAAAATTAAGGAAAACTCTAAATTTCAGCTCAAATTGATAAAAATGGCTAATTTGCGGTTAAAAATTGAGCAAAACGCCAATTTGTAGCAAAAATTGATAAAAATCGCTAATTCATGGAATAATGACCTAAATGATATAATTTCACGTGCAATTTCAGAAAAGTGCTAATTCCCAGCTGCAAGCTGAGAACAGGCGCTAATTCGCGGATAAAATGGACAAAAATTCCAATAAATGTTCAAAATTGAAAACACGCCGATTCTCGGCTTCTCAATGCAACTTATTTGTGGCTAAAAGTGAGAAAAAGCATTATAAAAAAGAGCAGATACTAAGGGGGCTCATAGAGTTATCCGCCCCGGGCCTCTAAAGGTGTAGGTCCGCCATTGGCTGTGAAAAGTACTTTCCCCTCTGAGCCAAAATGCCCATTGAGCACATTAAAATATAATTTTCGAGGAGGTTAGCCTTTCAAAGCCCAAATTTCGTGGATTTGGATCCCAATGATCCAAATTTATCGGGTTTCAATCACTCAAAAGGAGGATGAAACAGTTGATTCCAGAGTCACATTCCTCTTCTTTATGGTCTTGACTGGAATTGATTGCCTTGGATTGATTCCCTCAAAATGCAAATTTGCGAGGTTGACTCATTAAAAGTCATATTTCATGGGGTTCAAGATAGCAATTTTACATATTTATGGTTTGTGGCCTTCATAGAAGCTGTTTCGGGGATTCGGCACTAAGAGAACCCAATTTTGCCATTTTGGCAAATTCGAGAACCAATTCCACGTTTGGATCCATAAAAGCAAGCAACTCCGGTGGTTTATATTTTGCTCTTTCAAAGCCCAAAGCGGGGCCCAAAGTTTGCAGATCTGGCTCTGGCTGCAAATCCGACTAGAGAACCCGAATCGTGTTGTGCGAGGTGCGAACGATAATTTTTAGGCGGCAAATTCAACACGAAGCCATTTTTTTTTTTTCTCGATTCCTGAAAGATCGGATTGGGGGAGCATTCGCTGACCCTGAACCCCACTTGCGCCGCCACTGCTCGGCCATGCCGAGTCGAGGGTGCCAAAGCCGTAGTCTGCTCATTCGCCATATCTATCAGGCGTGGATCCAGTTTTTCTCAAGAGTAGTTACACAGAGTTTTTCCCCGATTTTACTCGTGAATGAGCACTGTTTTTAGCCTCGAATTGACATTTTCCTTAACTTTAGCTGAAACTGAGAGCTTTTTCTCAATGAACTAGCCCATTTTCTTCATTTTAGCCATGAAAATGTCTCAAAAACCGTGAAATAACGCATTTTCGATTTACTATTTCAATTACGGCCAGCACATGGGCATCACCTAACCGCGAATTGGTGCGTGCTGTCAAGTTCAGCCGCAAAAGAACAGTTTTTCCTCAACTTTACCCGCGTGAATGAGCTCTATTTCTCAATTTTAGCTGCAAATGAGTGATTTTGCTCAACTCTACGTTGAACGAGCAATTTATTTTGTCAATTTTAGCTGTGAAAAGAGCTCTATAAACCGTGAATTAGCGCATTTTCTTAATTTCGTCTTGGATTTTGCATCACGAAACCACAAATTAGCGTGTGTTTATTTCAATTTCAACCGCGAATAATGAAATTTATTAAACGTGAATCAGCGCTATTTCTTAATTTTAGCCTTGAATGGGTGGTTTTCCTCAGTCTTTAGCCGTAAAATGTTATTTTCTGGATTTCATCCGCGAACGAGCACTTTTTCTCAAGACGTGCCCCCCCCCCCTACTGTGGATCCGTGCCCACCCCTTGATCACGGGCTGGCTACGCCCCTGGCTTCCTTCAATAAAAACTTCGATGCCGGTTGGATGGCTGGTCGATGGCCCGACTTCGAATGGTATAAATTATTCATTTATAACGCCCAAAGTTGCCGCGGGAAGCTCTCTACGAAAGCGTAAACAAATTGCTACAGCAATCGTTGCTTTAAATATAATCCATACAGCAAGGATGCAAATAATAATCATCAGCTATCAAGAAGCCCGCTTCTCATTCCCGCCCGCTGGTTGCCTTTTATTAGTATTTATGCAGAACAGTAGAGTTCTGCACGGGGCATATTTTTCTTCCACCCATCCTCCTCACTGTACGAAAATGTATCCCAGTCGAGAGAACAGGCTGGACGAAAGTATACCCTGGTGCAGAATTTAGTACAAAAGGAAAAAGCGTTCCCACATTCGAGTCTATAATACTGTACAAGTACCTTCCAACTTGCGACATTACAATATCCACTGGCCGATTTTAATTTAATAACGTTTGAAGATTCGTGAGTCGTTGGTGACTGTTGGCGTTAAGGGGTTTGTCGTGATGCTTGGCACGATAATTATAAAGCCGCCACACTGAGAAAAATTTTGATATATTCTCTGGTCAGAAATGAATTTAATGGACTGTCAATTAGACGCCACCGTCCTTTTAATTCATTTTAAGAACCGGTCAGGGGATCAAAACTGGACGATGATCTAAATAACCGACCCATAAATTATAGACATTTGCCGTCCCTCAAAAGCCATGTATGACAGAGTCATTAAAGATGGCAGGTCTACGAAAGACCGGTGGGCCTAATTATTGCACCGGTCCATATGGACCATGGTCCGATTATTAACCGTTTCCGAGAAAATCGGACTTTTCCTGTTTGTCAATGCATCATGCATTTTCATCAAAACTCCCTCGGTAACATGGCAAACCTTGATCCTAGGAGAATTTCAAGGACACTGTTGGAAAGAGCACAAAATTTCCATTCAGATTAACTTAATGTTTGGATAGTTCATCAAATTTGTTCGCCCCTAACGCTGGGCTGAATGGCCGCTTCTTCCAATTTCACATTCTTACTCGTGTTTCAGTCTGCCGTCATTCCGCTGTCTGGTCACGGACAAAGAGTAGGACTTAAGGAAAAACTTCTGCAATTAGTAAGCTTTCAAATGACTTGTTTGGTTTGGGGCTCGGTCATTATTACCTTCCGAAATACAGATGAAAACACTCAAAACCCCGTTAAAATTGTCCTGGAACGTACATTTCCGGCTAACAGGAATAGGAGAAAATCGCCTCAAAAAACGTTGTTTATGCCTCTCCGGTTGATGTAAATGCTGCTCGTCCTTTTTTCTTCAGTGTTTTTTAAATTGCAGCTGATGGCATTTTTGATTGTTCCCAAACTCTGGCTCGTCGTGAAGGAAATGGAGGATTTCACAAATAGTGAGTACCGCGACATGACGCTTTCGTTTACGGTTTCACCAATGGTAACGCAAATGCTGCTGTGGTGGAATACGCTCGCAGGTATCCTCAACGTCGTATTCCGAACAGGAAAACCTTCGAGAGAGTCTATCGGAGGCTTGGTGAAACAGGTACAGTCCGGCGAACGAGTCCAGGAAATTACGATCGTGGAGAGGATCGATTCAACGAACAAATTCTGGATCTCTTCGACGAGCACCCAGATTTTAGTACCGCGAAGAGTCGCTAATCGCACCGGTCCCGTTATTCGTTTTAGAGCTGTCTGTAAACCACAATCGCTCCTTGTGATTTCTTTTCACTGCCTGCCCCTCACCGTACCCAAGGCGGATGGAAAAGGGACAGCGTTCACCGAGGGTTTTGGGCATGATGTCCGGCATCATGCCCAGCACTGGGTCCCGAACCGTGTCCTGGATCCCAGTGTGGGTCCTCCTAGAATTAAGGCCCCCACCCCTCCATAAACCACCCCATTTATGCCTTAGGGCCGACATTGCCG
Source organism: Corythucha ciliata (assembly GCA_038030265.1). NCBI lineage: Eukaryota > Metazoa > Arthropoda > Insecta > Hemiptera > Tingidae > Corythucha > Corythucha ciliata. The sequence continues at coordinate 1,399,710 of CM075943.1, read as the reverse complement.
CCGCCCCCTTGATGAAGATGTCAACGGGAGGGAGTCCCGACAGTATTTCCATCGTTGCAGTAGGAGTGGAGTGCATAGCCCCAGTGACCATTAGGCGTGCCAGTCTCTGAACACTAGTGAGGGTATTTCTGGCCCCCACTTGTTCCGCTTTGTGCCACCAGACCACTGAGCAATATGTCAGTGCGGGTCTGACTATCGCCGTATATAGCCATAGGACCTTTTGCGGCCTCAGTCCCCACGTTTTGCCGCAGGCATTTTTCGTCCTCATAAGCAGCATTTTACCCCTGTCGGCAACCCTGCCCAGGTGCTTGTTCCAGGTGAGCGTGGAGTCCAGGGTTACCCCCAGATACTTCACTTCCCTCCGAAGAGATAGCCTGGTATCGTAGAACAGGGGTTCTTTAAAGTCCCCCAAATTCCTCTTTCTAGTGAAGGCCACTAGGTTGGTCTTGTCAGGGTTTACATTCAGCCCTTCCTTCCCACACCAGTCCTTCACTATATTCAATGCTGACTGAGTCAAGTCCGACACCACCCCGACATGTCGCCCTCTAATGACGACGACAATGTCGTCCGCGTATCCCTGGACATAGAACCCATTATCAGCCAGCCTCACCAATAAGGAATTGGCCACCATGCCCCACATTCGGGGTGACAACCCCCCCCCCCCTGTGGGCATCCCTTCTTTACTGCCACCTCCAGGGTTTCCCCAAGGAGCGTGGCGGTAACTGTTCTGCTTTCAAGCAGCACCCTCAACCACCTACTAATGGTGTCGCAGATGCCATGCCGTCCTGCAGCTTCAATAACCGAGGATATAGAGGTATTGTCAAAGGCACCCTCTATGTCCAGGAAGATTCCCACCGCTAGTTCCTTGTGCTCTAGAGTATCCTCCAGCCTAGTAACCAGCTGGTGTAGTGCCGTTTCGCAGGACTTTCCCTGCTGGTAGGCAAATTGACCTGGGTGTAGTGGCCTCGAAGGGAGGCAGCTTTCCCAGATATGCCTATCCACCAGTTTTTCCAACGTCTTCAGACATATGGGTCGGTCCGCCTTAGCCAGTGCATATGACGGGCGCCCCGGCTTAGGAATAAACACAACCCGTGCTTTCCGCCACACCTCAGGGATTCTGCCCATTGCCAGGCAAGCCCTGAAGATGCAGCACAGTCGTCTGGCAACCTCTGCCCCCCCCCTCCTGCAGGTGTTTGGGGATTATGCCATCCGGTCCAGGAGCTTTGAAGGGAGAAAACGAGCCAATGGCCCATTGTACCCTTCCCATTGTGACCACCTCCCTAGCCACATGCCAGTCCACCCTTGTCGCCCTCCTTCGCGAGGGCTCCACGGGTGGAATGGACGATACCACCCCCACGGCCCCCGGAAAGTGCACCCCCATCAGGGTCGTCAACGTTTCCGACGCCGTCGTAGTGTAACTACCGTCCACTTTCATCAGTGTGCCAACGGGATTCAGCGGGTCCTTGGAGAGAAGGCGCTGAAGGCGAGCCACCGAGGAGGTATTTTCATCCTCCTCACAGAATCCCCTCCAGGACGCCCTCTTCGAACTCCTCAGCCCCCGCCGATACTCCGCCAGCTTGGCCCTGTAGGCCCGTCGCGGACTGACCGATTAAATAGCCTCCGCGATGCTTTTCTCAACCCCTCGAGCTCCTCATTCCACCAGGGAACCTTCCTGGTCGATGAGCGCGAGCTCAGGGGAGTATTTATACGCTTTATTTATACGCTTGATACGAGGTTACCAGCACCTCCTGCAACTCCTGTGCTGCCCCCTCAATATCGTCACCATCTCGTAGGTCCTACCATTTACTTCCTCGGCGAAACCACCCCAATCCGTCTTACGAGGGTTGTAGTATGTCTCTTGTATCCTCTCCACCCCCCGGATTTCAATGATGACATACCTGTGGTCCGAGAACGATGGAGCCTCGGACACACTCCAGTTCCTGACCCTACCGGCCAGTAAGGAAGTAGAGAGGGATTCGCAGAGCTTAGTACGGGCCGGCTAGTTTCATTTTAGGCATCACAGTGGTTGAACTTTGACCGGCACCGTATATTTTCTCACCGTTCTTTTTTAAAAAGTGACAGGAAATATACCATTTTTGACCGTGTAATTAATCCGACCGTCCCTTTAATATTTCGATTTTTCTTAGTGCAGAGATTGAAAATTGGACGCAGTGCCCGAAACTAGTTTCGAGAGCGGAAAATAAAATCGTCATAAACGAATAAACTCAATATCATAATACCCCTGATTCATGCTCTGAAGTTTAACATTATGTTATCGATGTAAACCCTGTTATTTCGCATTTTTTGAGTTCAGTTTCTCCGTTTCTATGGCCTTACCCATCTGTTCGGAATTTAGCATTATAACAAATTCAAGGTTTAACATTTTTCATGAATACCCCTACTTCTTCAACAAATTAAAAACAACTTTGAAAATTAGTAGTATTAAAGAAGTTCTAACCACAGACAACTCTAAACACTAAAAGCCCCTAACCACAAAACGCACTAAACACACACCCCAACCACAGTAGTAACCAGCTCACAAGCCAATCACAAATCAGCACACCACACCAAACACAAACCAGCTCACCAGCACAAACGCAATAAGCTTGATTCAAATCTCACAGTTATTCGTCAAAAAACGGTCACATTGGTTCAAAAATTAACAGCAGTTTGCACTATTTTCAACACAAGATAATTCAAGGTTGGAACAGATTTGTAACTGTTGCTGATATCACGTCAGTGAATAATGCTCCAGTGATTGTTCGCCTAGTCTAATCGACACAATAATAACAATTGCCAATTATTAATTTATCAAAGATTAATTTTGATGAATCGTCACGTTATTTAGCGATAGCAAGCCACAAAAGTATTCCACCCAATTCAACTTTCTGTAAACGGTCGCCAAGGAGTAGATAACACCAAACTTTCCCCATGAAAGAGTGAGGTAACATCACGTAATGGTCGTCCAATAATTCATTGTATCCCCATGACGCGTGAAGTTACTATTTTTGACGTTCTGATTCTTTTTCTCCAGCCCCTGAATTTATTAGTTGTTATCAAAGAAGCAACACAAATCGCGTTCGAATCTCTCCTTCGATTATTCAATTTCCATAAAATGATTTTATGCAGAAGCTATTTTCCTATATTGGACTCCCTTATTGTTACTAGTATTTTTATTTATTTATTTATTTTTTCAGAAGAAGACCTTTTTTGCCTAAGCGAATATTTGCTCACGATAAAGACCACCCCCACTAGGATAATGGAGTTTGAGAGTTCGAAGTAACTCCGCCCCTCTATCTAACTATTTCCTATGTATAGACTCTCCGAGCGAGTCTGCACCACGAGCAGTGTGGGAAAAAAAAACAGTTTAATGAGAAATCTGTTTATTTTTTTTCTGAGTCCTACGTATGTGTGAGTGTAAGAAGCTAAATTCAAGTTGCACTATCTGCAACTATGCAAACTGTCTCCCTGTATCCCTGCCACTTTCCTTATAAATTCAAGTGCCACTCGAGTGCGACATTTTAAAGTCAACATTTTCTACCAAGGCAAAGAATAATCAACGAAAGAAGAAGTGCGGGTGAGGAAATATTCAAGTCCGTTCTCTCTTGAAGGGATTGAAATAATTTTAGGATGACAAGAAACTCTCTTGCCCTCACCCTCTCCTTTGTTGAAGAGGTAGGCGGTCAATTGGCTATTCCCCAAGGAAACCCGCGAAAATATTATAAATAAAATGCCAAGATGTTCTTTACCTTGAAAAATTTACCTCAGGTACTTTATTTAATTCTATGGTTGATGAAAAAAAAACTGAATAGAAGCGAATTACAATGCATTGATGTTAAACGTGATATTTTCACCATACGCTTCTTTTCTTTAACCCTGATTTACACAAAAAGTTATCCCAGAAAAATATCGAATAAAAGCTTCTCTCCCAATGAAACGTCTATACAGCTATTTTTTTAGACATGGACATTATTAGCCTCACGAAAGGTCAATTATTCTAGCATTTCTTTCTCTTATCAATCGACGTGTTAATGACGTAAACTGCCCTTGTTTTCTTCTGTCTTACTGTTTCCCATCACCACTCCTAAGGACTCTTCAGTTGCTAAATAGACAATTTTTTAAGCGTAATCTAATAATTTTTACTTATTTTATTTCAGGTAAGTATAGAAACTCCTTTGTAAGCATTTCAAAAGGTGAGAAAATAAGTAAAAGGGATAATGGAGAAAAGATTAAGAGGTAAGTTGTGGCTTGATATTCCCTGACCCATATGTCAGCATTTTTCTTCTTCTCAGAGGGTTCAATCAATACACCCGGTGCATTTTCATTCTTGACTCTTTCCCTCCAACACTGTCTCTTTCTCTATCACTAAAAAGGTGTTAAGTACCTTCGTTCTGCACTAAGCCAAACGCATAAATATTCGCGATAAAAGCGCACACATTGCCACTACTTTATAATCATGTGTCTCTTGAGGGCCTACTTGCTACTTAGTCAAATGAAGTGGGCAACACCTCACTATTCTTGCCTATCTGCACCCAGACGTGAAACAAAGAGTTTTGTTCTAGAAGGCAGGGAGGAGGGGAGGGGAAGACACCCGCTACAAATTAAGGAAAACGTATGTCTCCGGTCTGCTTCCCCCATTTTGCTCTTTTCATATAAGAGTGGCGATTAATCCAATTTATGTAACCATAAAACCACCGAATAAGAGTGAATAAGACACTCGTCGTAAAGGTCGAGAGATAAACTAGTTGTTTGACATTGATCATTGCAGGAAACTTAAATACTAAGAAATGTTTTCATTCAAAATACGAACCTCTCAAATGGGTTGTTTTTCACCAAAACACGAATATCTGCCCATTGTCCAAAACCTGTTTGAGAGCCAATGAATCAGATCGCGGAAATTACCAAAATTTTACCGCGATTATCGAATGATGGTGTGAGTGAGTTTCATGATCATTATTTATGTGTAAAAAATATCTGGCAACATGACAAAACTTCGGTTTTTGGCTACGTACTGCGGCCGAAAACGCGCCGCACGTACTGCGGCTGCTGGATTTTTCGTGGGCTTCCCGCCGCCGTCGCGTCGCTAAGAGGGGGGTCTTCACTTTGCCGCACCAGTTTTTTGTGCGCTTCGACATGTGTTTATCAGCAGTAATGATAAGGCTCTATAAGTTCCTACGAGTACTGACAGTCCGCCATGTTTGGTCCCCCCTGCACATAGGGATCAAATTGAACTTATATCTCTCATTTACTGCTCCGGTCATGTAGGTTGCGCTCACCAACCAATCACAAGCCCTTCGCTCTCTAAAGGACCACATATGGTGGGTAATGTCAATACCTGTGTGTAACTATAGGTTCTCTAAACTGAATAATTGATTTGCATACATTTTACCGTAAGTAAAAGTCAAGTAAAGTAAATAAGTAAAGGGTAAAGTAACTAAAGGGTCAACAACAAATTCACAGTAGCTTCCTATAATTTTATCTTAATTGTGGCTTCCAAAAGAAGGCTGTTTCATTGTAAAAGAGATAATCTAAGGGAAGAGAATGATGAAAAGAGGAATTCCTTCGGATAAAAACATTTCGTAATAACCGTCTTAATGGTTTATGATGAGATCTCGATTCCCTCGAGGATTATGCCTAAATTGATCTTGAGGCTTAGGACAGAAACTTGAAAAGAAAATGGGAAATCCCTTGATGTCCTCACATTCATTGAAAAAATAAAAGGGTGGTTTTCTTCAATTACTATCCTCCCTTCACCCCACCAACCTAAGCGTTACATCTCATGTAAAAGGAATTCCGGGAAATTCACAGTGAGCTCAAAAGTCTCAAGTCTTAGAATGGGTCTACATCCAGTCGCTTTGGGATGCGTATTTGGAATTTGCTAAGTGGAAATTCCTTCTTATATGTCCCCCTTTGGCGTCTCATGAAAAATTCTTGAGTGAGATCAACAATAATTAATGTTTGGTTGGGTTCAAATTTGTATTTTAAACGAGAAAGCCCTTTTAAAATTATAATAAATAGCCTTAGATTTGTTTCTCCCTTTGGGTTTTAGCGAACGTTGTTTAGAGCGTAATTGATTCGCATTATTTTTTTATAAGACAAAATCAAAAGCCGAACTATTTATTTTTTTTTTAAACTCTAGTCAGATGAGTAATAATCATCAACAAAAATAAACAATTATTAGTGGGATGTTGTTCCACTACATCACTTCCCCCTAATGTCGATGACATTAGAAAACCGAACTTTCTTTTCGACTAGGTGTGACGGTCGAGTCTTTTGCGTAGCTCGTACGACTGGAGCAGGTATATGCGAGGTGTCGACTACTGATAGCGGTGTCTGGTCATTTTCATCTTGCATGAGATGCGCTGGTTTGAGGCGATCCAGCGATATACGACTGATGTGCGACTATAGGATCGGAAAGTTGAATCTTGAAAGTTTTCGGACCACGTTCGAGACCTTTAAACGGTCCAGAATAGGGTGGAGTGAGAGGAGGTGACACACGGTCTTGTCTGACAAAAACCTAGTCACTCCAGTCCAAGTCTCTATGTGACGAAAAGTAGGTCGGGTGGAAGTTCCAAATTGTGCAGGTCGAAAATGGGGATTTAATTGAATCGGCTGTTAGAGTGGTTGAAGACGACGGCGACGGTTCAAAAAATTCGCCTGGCAGACGAAGTGGTTGACCGTAAACGGCTTGTGCGCAACTAGCGCCGATTTCGTCGCGCAGAGCTGAGCGAAGTCCGAGAAGAACAGTGGGGGGGGGGGGGCTTGTGACCATTTCGACTGATGAGCCATGAGGGATGCCTTCAGGGTCCGATGCCAACGTTCAACGCAACCATTAGCTTGGGGGTGATACGCTGTTGTTCTGCGTCTTTCGATGCCGAGTAAACGAAAAAATTTAGCAAATAAATGACTTTCAAATTGCGAATGGGTACGCCAAAACGAGCTATCCACCCCGAGTAAATCGATGCAGCTACTGTGTCGGCGGATATTTCAGGGATAGGGAGTGCTTCGGGCCAGCGAGTAGCTCTGTCATGGTAAGGATGTAGCGGTTGCCATCCGAGACGGGTAAAGGACCGACTATGTCACAATGAATGTGCTCAAATCGACCGGCGGGTGGAATAGTTGCGAGAGGAGTCGACGTGTGGCGGTGTATTTTTGACCGTTGTCAAGCGAGACATGAGCGGGTCCAGTTGTTAATTTGACAGTTCATACCAAGCCAAAAATAACGATCCGAGATAAGTTTTCGAGTAGACCGTATGCCTGGGTGAGTGAGTCCATGAGGACGATCGAACACAGCGCGGCGACAAGTAGCTGAGACGTAAGGTCGAGGTTGTGAGGTTGAATGCTCACACAAAAGAGATTTAGAAGCGAACGGTAAAGGAATGGAACGAAGTTTTAAAGAGGGGTTGTCGTATAACTCGCGAACTTGTGAGTCTTTCAGTTGCTCGTCGGCAATAATATCCAAACCATTAGGGCAGTTGATGGGTTCTATTCGGGAAAGAGCGTCGGCAACTGGGTTGTTTGAGCCGTTGACGTGACGAATTGACTGATGAAATTCAAGTGTCGAATGCGTCGGGGAGGGGCAGTGTCGACTTTTTGAAAAAAACCCATGGATCAACGGTTTGTGGTCGGTCAAAATCGAGAATTGGCGGCCCTCGAGTAGTGGGCGAAAGTGCTTCACAGCCAGATAGACAGCGAGTAATTCACGGTCGTAAGCAGAGTAACGTTTTTGCGTGGAGGTCAGTGCTGTGAAAAAAACAAAAAAACAAGGGGTTCCCAGTGGTCGTCTGACTTCTGTTGTAAAACGGCGCCGATGCAGGAGTCGGACGCATCACAAGCGAGGGAAATTTCGGCGTCGAATGAAGGATGAAGAAGTAGAGTCGTGTGTCCGATAGCTGTTTTGCAATTTTCGAAAGATTCATCAGCTTCCAAAGTCCAAACGAGTGGCGTTTTTGGAGAAAGGGAGGAACGAGTCGAGTTTTGTTCCGTGAGCATTTTGTTGAGGGGAAGACTGAAGTTGGGCAGCTTTTGAAATGCATCTTCGATAAAAGTTAAACATTCCGAGGAAACGGCAGAGTTCTTTTACTGTTTGGGGTTTCGGAAATGTTTTGACGACGTCGACTTTAGTGGTCATTGGCGTTATACCTGAACTTGTGACGTGATAGCCAAGGAAATCGACGTCGGAAGCGGCGAAAACACATTTCGAATGGTCAAACCGTGGGTGTCGAGTCGACGAAAAACTTCGCGGAGATGCGTTTTATGGGTGCCCTCGTTGGGCGAGGCTACGAGAATATCGTCGATGTATGCGAAGACGAACGGCAGGTCGCGAAATATCGAGTCCATGAAACGCTGAAAGGTCTACGCCGCATTTCGGAGGCCGAAGCTCATCCTGAGGAACTCGAATAAGCCGAAGGGTGTGGTGATAGCTGTTTATGGGATGTCGGTGTCGGCAATGGGGATTTGGTAATAGGCGCGATTGAGGTCTAATTTCGAAAATACTTTTGCGCCGCATAGATTGCTTTGAAAATCGAGGATGTTTTTGGACTGAATAACGATCTGAGAGTGTTTTGGAGTTCAAGCGGCGGTAATCACCACAGGGTCGTAACTCGCCGTTTTTTTTTTGTAAACGACGTGCAATGGACTAGACCAAGGACTCTTCGAAGGCCGGCAAATTCCTTCGGAAATCAACTAATTGAAGTATTGTCGGACTTTGTTGTAATTTTCAGGGGCTAGACGACGAGATTTAGAAGTAACAGGGTTGCCACTTGTTTCGATAAAGTTTTGGATTGAATGACGAGGAGTTTTGAGCGCTGCGGATGGTCGTGTGACGGCTGGAAATTCTTGTAGAATTTCGGCACTCCCAGTGGCCATGTAATGGTAAAGCGTGGACTGTTGGCGTAGAATCACAGCATAAGTGACCACGTGAACTTAGTTTCATCTTGGTGTCGATGAGTTGGTGTCCCTTTAGGTCTAACACAGAAATCAGCGCCGATAATGGGTTTGGAAATGTCGGCTAGTACGAAAGACCAGGTGAAGGGGCGACGTAGGCCAAAGTCGAGGGTCATTTTGAGTTCACCGTAGGTTGGGATTTGGGTACTGTTAGCAGCGTACAAAGTATACGAGGATGTCGATTTCCTATGTTTGAGGTCGGCGGGGTATACGGATATAGCGGCACCAGTTTCGACGAGAAAACGTTTTCCAGAATGTTTGTCTTGAATAAAAAATCGGCGGTTGTCATTGAGTGTGACGGCGCGTCCGCCTGAACCGTCGTCACCTTCATTCGTTTTTTTGGAAATGCGACGGACGGGTCCAAGCACACGGCTGTCGACATTTGTTTGCTTTGTCGCGAACATGTGTGTGATAATAACAGAGGTCGCTGTTGGATCGAGTTTGAGAAGGTTATCGATGTCGGGATCGGTTCGGGCTGCGGGATGAGTCACGAGATGGGGTTGACATGCGGCGGAAACGCATTTCTGTTTTGAGAGCAGCGACTTCTTCGATTAAACGCGAGACGAGAGCGTAGAGTGCATGGTCGGTTGCCTCTTGAGGTGGTTGGACGGTGCAGATGGTTGGTTCATAAACCTCGAACAGAAGCGGTGGTGCGTCGTCGACGAAAAGAGATGTGTCTTGATCCGTTCTAGACATCGTGGTGTCAGATCACGTCTTTTTCAATGTCGGGGTCACCAATTTAACGAACGTTGTTTAGAGCGTAACTGATTCGCTAATTACTATTTTTTTATAAGACAAAATCAAAAGCCGAACTACTTATTTTTTTTTAAAAACTCTAGTCAGATGAGTAATAATCATCAACAAAAATAAACAATTATTAGTGGGATGTTGTTCCACTACAGGGTAAATCTTGAAGAAAAAGGGAATAATATATGAGGGACTATCATTGTAAGCAACGAACGTTGATGTGCCCGGTGAGAAATGATTTACCCTCGCACTCATCCTCCTCTTCGCCTTGTCCTTAATTAGCTTCATCCATTCAACGAAGCCTTTTCCGTTCCTCCAGCTCGCACAGGGGGTGAGTGAGTGGAAATTAAACCGCGACAATGAAGGTTTCACAGACCATGTCTTTCAGCTCATTTAAAAGCGGGTTAAGAGAGAAAAAAAAGAAGAGGAGTGGGAGGTGTGGAAGGAACAGCAAACAACCGCCTCATATTTTCAGTTAAAGCAGTGAATGTCGTAAGGTGCAGATTCTACTTAATTTTCCGGCTGAATTATGACCTGAAGTCTATGAATCATCGACCCAAACACCTTGTTGCGTTCAAATAAAAAATAAAAAAAACTATGAACAACCCTTCACTATTCAGAACAAACGTTAGTGGTCAGCTACTTGATCACCAATGCGAAAGTAAAATTTTCTATGAAGCGTCAATAATGCCTTCAGCTAACAAGGAAACGTCGCACTTGATGAACAAGTATTTTAAAACAATGAGGGATGAAGAATGTGCGTGCTGTTTTTAATTATGCTAAAGTTTTGAAGACCTCTCAAAACAGTTTTGAAAGAGTTGCTTGCAACGTACGGCTAGTTTGGGGGGGAAATACAATAATAATTACTTAGGGGGAGAGTATATTGCGGAAAAAAATATATAATTTCTTGCAAAAGAGCGTGAGGTATTAGTCACCTGACTCATCATACCAGCTCTATAAGAGCCTCTCTCATGATAAAAAAAAAAATAAAAAATAAAAAATAAAAAAAAAAAAATTAAGCAAAACGTGGGATTGTAAGCACTTCTAGAAAAGAGGACACGTTCCTGCACCCCTTACAACCATCATTACCCCGCGCTTCAAACTCCTCCTCTCGGGCAATTTTGAAAACTCCTACGACACCCAGAAAAGCCGGGGAGTAATGAACGAGCCCCTTGTACATAGAGACTCTCTGGTCGCCTGGTCGCCAGGTGTTTTTGAGTTCTTTCAAGTTATTTTATTAACTCTGCGAATAATCTTTCTCGCTTCGTTCTGCGCTTGGGTTGGTAAATTGTGCATTTTCACTTCCTCAACTTTTAAGAATGGGGAAGTATTGCATTCATGCAAAAATAGTGCGTCTTAAAACCAACTTCTAGTAACATTGTGAACCTCAAACTTTGGATTAACAACTTGGATGCCAGCTTGTCCATTTTCTCGTTGTCACGCGCGCTAAATTATTATTCCAATTATGGCTGCGTAAGTTTGATTTTACAAAATTATTTTGCAGTTTTAGAGGGAAAACGGTCATTTTGTGCCTAAGCAAGTGCACAAATCCATCATCAGCATGCAGTAAACGCATGCACCTCTTTTCCCTTATTTTCAAAACTAAAGGCTTCCAACCTATGTGAAAGACTTACATAGAAAAGAAAATTGGCGAACATTACATATTTGGTGCTTTCTATTCAGCCCCCGATAGACAGGACCACAAACTTCCTATGAGTACGGTTTGGGGAATTATACACGAAATGAAACACAAATTTCTCATGGGGGGAGACTATAACGCAAAACATGCCCGCTGGGCCTCCGCCACAACCAACCCAAGAGGAAGACTTCTCTGCGACACAGTACACCAAGTGAAACTCGAAGTTTTTCACCCACTAGAGCCGACCCACTACCCAGCAAACACAAGACATTCTCCAGATGTGCTGGACATATTCCATAAAAGCAACTACACGTCACACTGACTACGGTCGCCCGGTCAGTCACCCTGAGTTAGATGAACAGATTCATGAGCAGCAATTTTTTCAAGTGGAAAGAACCCAGAATCACCAATGCCAAAATATTATGGAGCACACTGCTATCCCATCGTCAACCCCGCCGGGAATAATGCAAGATGACCAATCCCATCAGTCATACTCCGCCTATCCACTGTCCGCAATCTCACACCCTTCGATACGCCCAAATCAATGTGGCCCGAAGCTCACTACAGCTCCACGATTCCATCCTCACGGCGGTTCAACAAAACGTACATATAATCCTCATTCAAGAATGCCCGCTCTTTCGAGGCCGAGTCCCCAACCTGGGCCCGCACACAATAATAGCGCCGCCTCAGCCCCACGCATCGCAGGCAACAGCGATTGCAGTGCTTCAACAAGGGCTTCACCCCCTTTATATGCCACAATGGTCTACAACCCACATTACGACCATCACTATCACTCAGGGCAATCGTACCACATATGTAGTATCCATTTATATTCCACCATCACAGCATTTTACGATGGAAATACTTCATGACCTCAGTAACCTACTTGATGCACTGCACGACTGTAACGTCATCATCGGAGGAGATGTAAATGCGTGGCATACTGCATGGGGCTCAATAACCGTAAATGCGAGAGGTGAAGCGCTGTACACGTTGGCAACACAATATGACCTAATCCTACTGAATGATCAGACGTTAGGACCCACCTTTATTGGGCCTCGAGGCCAATCTTACATCGACGTCACTCTGGTCTCGCGCAGTATGCGTAATCACGCACTGAACTGGAATCTCTCACATCAAGGCCCGACAAACCATGCTCTCATCACATACCACATTGAGACGGATCCTCTCCCATCGAACATAGTAGTCAAGCGACGTTACCAGTTCGCAGGAGCAAACTGGAATGCTTTCCATCTGCAACTCGAAAGCTCCACGCTTCAGCATTACCATCTCGAAGAAAGTTCGGGTCCACGATTGACGCACCAAGATATTAATTCTGACGTTACCCTCGCGCAAACAATAATCAGGCAAGCGGCGAGCATCGCAACACCGCGAACAGACATGGTTCAACGCCGAAATGTACCCTGGTGGACATCTGAACTGGACACACTGCGCAGACTGGTTCGTACGGCAAAAGCACGCCTCCACCGTGCCAACTCTATGCGGTGGATGGTAGCACTGGGCACCTACATTGCCCTACGGAACCAGTACAGGAGAGAACTGCGACGGGCCAAACGACAGGGGTGGCGGCGCCTTATCACTGATGTCCTGGCCAATGACCCGTGGGGGCTCCCCTACCAAATCTGGAAGCGGGAGGCGAATACAGAAGTTATCGCTACATGCATTGAAGATGATGCCTATGTTGACACAGCCTCAGCTGCTTCAACACCCGCTACGTCTTGCAGCAGCTATTCCCAACTGACGAAACGTCCTTAGACTTACCGTGTGACGCTGAAATACGCCAGTCAGTGCTTGCTCCCCTTGACACACCTTTACACCCACAATGGACGAATGAACAAGTAGAACTGCAATGCAAGGATCAGCCACGTCCAAGGCCCCAGGCCCTTCTGGCATTCACGGGGAGCACGTCCGTAACGCTACCCTCAGCAGACATTATGGTGATATGCTAACGAACATATTTAACCGGTGTTTGCATCTAGGATACTTCCCCGTCGCGTGGAAGAGCTGCCGATTACGCCTCCTTCTAAAGGGTCCTCATCGGGACAGGTCACTGCCAGGCTCGTACCGTCCTATAAGCATAATGTCAACTGAGGCTAAAGTTTTCGAGAAGCTTATCCTAACTGCACTGCACCCATTCCTCGAAGCTAGGGCGCACCCATCACAGTATAGTGGCATGCCCGGGTGCTCGACAGCACATGCCATAAACCGGCTCAGGGAGGAACTAGCGACGCCTTCGCGAGATACTACTGTGGTTCTCTTCTTGGACATATCAGGAGCATTTAACGAGCTATGGCAGCCAGCTATCCTAACTGCCCTGCGCGAAACGAGAATCCCATTCAACTTGTATCGCCTCCTTTGTAGTTACTTCACTGGCAGAACTGCACACTGCAATGGCGTAAAATACCCTATCACCGCAGGGTGTCTCCAAGGAGCGGTCCTCGCCTGCGCCCTTTGGGCTTTAACTTTCAGTGAACTACTGCGACGCCTCACGAATCCAAAACACAAACATTCGTCGCTCGGGGCCGAATACGCACCAACCACATATTACTTCGAGACGGTAGAACTCTCCCCCTGACCAAAAAGCCAGTTTACCTTGGAGTAATCTTAGACCGCCGTTTCACAGCTTTGCCATATCTCCAACTGTTACGTGAGCGAGTTCTACCGCTTCGTCGTTTCCTTCGTGGACTGTCCGGCCCAGGATGGAGGATCTCTATCCTCAAGACTCGTATATTACCAGCAGGTACTGGTTCCACGCATCCTTTATGGGTGTATTGCATGGTGACCCCGTTCTATTCAGCGTGCTAGAAACAAGATTCTGACGATTCAGCGTCTGATACTACTGCAGGTGCTTAAAGCATACGCTACCACAGCGCACTCAACATGCCATGTTCTGGTTGGCGTCCCCCCAATAGACTTTCTTCTCGATGAGAACCTTGCGATCCAACTTAAACGCCTGAATTCGGATCTTCCACGGCCAGACTGGATTATGGCAGTTCCTGATGAGCAGGATTTTACCTCGTACCGTCGGGCTGTAAGGCGTGGCTTGATTGCAGAGTGGCAACAACGATGGGACTAAAACAACACCGGACGTCATCTACACAATATCATTCCCTCGATTCAGCAGCGCATGCGTATGCCTCACCTACGCCTTCTGTCCTACCCTGCAATCCAGCTCCTCACTGGACACGGTAGCTTTAACGGTAAACTCCATTTCTATCGGAGAAGAGACTCGCCGGATTGCCCATGTGGCCACCGAGAGGAGACCGCAGCCCATGTCCTCTGGAGCTGTCCAAATTACACGGATCTCCGCGTCATCTGGAATCAACCTCGATTACCACATCATTTAATCACTTCTCGAGCAGCTGTTCAGTGGTTGCACGGATTTGCTAGGGGATGGTACCATCGAAGAGGTCTCGGGGCAACCATGGCCCACACAAATATCCCGCTTGCATCAACTTCCTGATTCGGCCTTCTATACCGAGTTGGATTGATGTTGCGGGTAAACTAAGAGCAATCTCTGATCCCTCTGACCACACTGATAATCTTTCTGACCTCCCCGGCACATTCGTCCCAATCCCCTACACACATTGACTGCTCCAGTTCACTGTCAACTTCCCGGCTGGTCCCTATGTCCGACCGGGTTGATGGTGCTGGTTAATTCCCGCAGCCAAGCGGACGCACCCCGTACTTCATGGCACTTGCACCTGCATGGCTCCCCACCGCCACTCGTGCCCACTTTGGCCGGTGGGTGCGGCTGACGGGGAGTTGAAGTACGGGCTAACAGACATTGCACGTGTCGGGCCACTTCCCGATCGTACAAATAGTATGGCTAGACAATAAACTCCAAGGAGTTTAAGTCAGGCCCGAGAAGAAGACACATGTCTGTGGCTAATAACCACAGTAGTTTATGCCAAAAAAAAAAAAAAAAATGACCCGAAAACCTCATTTTTGGCCACTCTGAGACACTTGGCTCTCTTAGGGACGTCCTGGCCATAACCGCTGGCATTCATCTTTTCGGCATGGCCTGAGGGGCTCATAAACCGTGTTTGACTCAGATAGGAACAACTTGAGAAAATTGAACAAATTCTTCGCCCACCTTTATTCATGGATTTAAGACGAAAATAGTCAAGCTTTAAAAATGGACGAAACCTCGTATTTTGGAGTTTTTCAGCACAGGGAATCGGAAAATCGAAAGGGAGTTACTGAATATTTGGATATCATTTCAAAGAATTATCGCTTCTAATGTACGCATTTTACAGCTCACAGTATAGACGTTTAGTGAATTGCACCGTTGCTAATATTTAGAGTGTGCAATCCCCGAATTCAAGTTATGCAGTAACCCGCATAACGTATAGGTCTCGAGTTCGGAAACATAACCTAAACGAGACCCCTGGCTCAAACCCGCGAAATTGTTGTTTTTTGTTGTTTTTTTTAGCTAATCCCGCTAAATTTCTTGTTTGTAAAATGGGCCGACCTAGCGAAATTTTGTTTTTGAAATCAAAAACAAAATTTGATGAGTTGGACCAGAGAAGTTATACCGCGGTTAGCGTTACCAGACACGCCCTCGGAAATGCCTATCATTCCCTTTTTTTAAAATATTTTCTTCTCTTTTTAATTAGATTTTCTTCTCCAACGAGTTGTGCGGGGAAAACGACTTCATAGTGCAATATAACAGGGATGAATAACAGCGACACGCTATATTACATCGCATATTTATCGGTGGAATGAAAGGCATTGGTGCGGGAAGGGGGTTCGCATTCATCAGACTAGCGGTTTGGCTCAAGTGGAGAATGGCGCGTGGACGGAGGGGAAGAAAAAAAAAGCTTGATTGCTTCAGTTTTCACTTTTATGCAATAATTAATATTTCTCTTGGAGTATTTCTACCACCAAGAATTCCTCCGCAATTTCAGTTTTTTTGTTTTTCTGCTTAATCCCAAATAGGCGATGAAGCCCATTTCCATCTCGTGCACTCTTATTGAGTGAATTTGTTCCACGAAAAAGTGAATCATGCCCTGCAATGTCAAGCACTAGTATCTACACCATTTTAGGCAAAATTAATAGAATCTCATGACTTGACACACGAAGACGTACGTGGTAAAATTGAGACGTTAAAATTATGTCTTTTTTTATGGAGAATGGGACACAAGACTGCTCTTCTGTTCACTGTGAACTTTACCGCCGTGATGTAATCCTTCGCAATTTCAGCCCCTCCCTTGTGTTATCGAGTCTAATAATTTAGGGATCGCTCATAGTTTCTCCTGTCCTGTTGTAATCACGTAGAATTTGAACATTAAACACTTATGTGTGGACGGCATTGTTCGAAAACTGCTTTCGTGGATTAAATCTGAGGGGTTTAGAAATTGACGAGGATTCCTTTAGGCGGGAGAGACCACAGCAAAAGGATTATCCCCCCCCCTCCTTTCACTATTATGTGTTCATCGTACAAATCACTTAAAGGTTTTTCCATCTCTATGAATGTGGCCAATTTTCCGCTTTCCCTTCTTTTGAAAAGAGTTTGACGTGAAAATCCTATTGAAAGATTACCCAAAAGGTAATATAATTCAAAAAGTAATAAAAACTCAAGATTGTTAAAAAAAAGAAAAGGAAGGCGGCTTCTTAAAAGAAGAAAATGCTAAAAAGAAACGGTTCACTGAATCCCGACGCGAGACTTGTGAAGGGGGCAAGCTTTTAAAACTTAACGAAGCACAACTATGCCCCTCTGGAACCACCCCCCCCCCCGCCGTGTATAGCTAACTCCCGAAAAGTGGTGGTGAGGCTGTTGTGTTTCAAAATTGGTTGAATGAATCTGGCGGGAGAGAAATCATTAGGACGGCAATTAATTTAAACCAAAGTCCCCTCTATTCACATCAATGTCAGTTTCACCCTTTAACCTTGATCGACCCAGTGACATAATTAAAGCTCACAAAAGTTAGTTTTTTTCTTTATTTCTTTTCCAAAATATCCTTCACTTCCCTTTTTTATCCATCACCGACTTCCCAAGTTCCCAAGTGCATTTTTATTGAAACTGAAAAGTTACAGTCATAATAAAAAAAACCTTTAGAGTGCCCCCCAACCACCATTCTGACTTGAATCACGATTTGTTAGGGCTATTTAATTTGCAGTAAAATACTTCGGCTTAAACGAAATACTTTTTAACTTCCACCAATTATTGAAAAATTTTAATAACAATAATTATTAACTTATTGAGTACTCATTCACCCCCCTCTACCTAAAAACAAAACCGGTTCATAACAAGAAAAAATCATTTAACAACAATTCACGTTTTGAGATATCTTTTATTTTGCTCATCTTCTCCTTCAGTTCTGAAATACTGTGATGTTTCTATGCATTACACGCGTTTTGTGCCCGATAATCAACAAATTGGATCAGACTGGGATTACTTTTTTGTTACAAAAAAAAACATAAAAATAAAAACGAGGTTAAATAAGCTCAGTAAGCTCAGTGTGGTGTGAAGAATGGCGGTCACATGGTGCTTACAAGCTACTACTTTTGATAGAGGAGACAATTTCTTTCTATCTGGAGTTAAATAAATAAAGAGATTTTCTTGAAACTGCTTGTGAGAAATCCTGAAAAACTAATCTCGTCTTTTCTACAACTGACTCACAAGTTGGGATAAGGCGGGAGGCCTTGACTTTTTTTTTTTTTTTTTTGGTAAACCGTTTCAATAGTGTAAATTTGAAAATTTCCAGTTATAGGCTGTGAAACGGGAGAGGGTTGCAAAGGTTCGGACGAGCCGAGTTCTGAACTAAAAACCGCCCTCCTCTTAAATACAAGGGCGGTACAAAGATGGCGGGGCTTGTGCGCGAGGAATCAATATGGGTGGCTCAGTGAGTGCTCAACGTTTGAGGGAGGTGTAAACTCTAGAGGCGACGGGACAACTTTTCGCGACCGTTCTTTTTTTTTTTTTTTAGTATATTAATCCGAAAATAAATTAAGAAAAACAGCGCCCCTTTCCTTGAAAAAAAAAAAATTGTGAACGTCGGAGAAAATTCTAAATTTTCCTCCTTCGAATGTGCTTAAAACTGGCGAACGTTTGAAGTCACGCAGCGTTGTTTTTCAAACGCCGGGGAGTTTTGAATAACTTATTGTGAAAAGTGCGTGTTTACCTAGTGAATTTATAATTTATTTTTGTACATTAACCCATAACTTTTAACATTTCTACATAGAAGGATATCTAAGAAACCCAGGTATGATTTCACCGGTTTTTTTTTAAACATAAGAATTAATAAATTGCTTGACTGAGAAAAAAAGCCACTTATTAGAAAACAAGTTGTATTGTGGAAGGAAATGGTGTCGAAATCGTCGCCACTAGCAACAGTTGCCATCAAAATGAATGTGAGCATTAGGAAACCCCTCCCCCCCCCCATAGAATGAGACAGAAAGGGGCTATACGAGAGCTTTGCTGACTAAGTTTCTGGCCAAAGAACAAAATACCTCCGTCTACACCAGTAGGGGGTGGGGAGACGGTCATTCAAGAAAATCAACAGATTTTTCGGGCACTTCGTGTGCTCCGATACCTCGAATCCTAAGTATGAATGTTATTGAGTCACAGATTGCAAAGCAACAGTTGACTGCGCTACTAGGTTTCTAAGGCACTATAATGCCCTGCCACTTATTTCATGGTCTTACGTTGTACATCGAGAGCCCTTTACTGGCTTGTCTTTCCTACTTTTTTCTTCCTTCTAAAGATGAAGAATGTTTAACTATTATATTTTCATTGTAATTGAAGAGTGAAACAAGTGTGCTCCGTCTCTCAACGATACATTCAGTGGGGGTTTTGACCCCCAGTTGTTCCATAAAATGAACTTAATAGCTTTCTCAAGTTACTTGTTGGTAGTACAAAGCGCTGGAAAAACGTTCTTTCGAGCAGCGAGTTATTTACGCAGCACACGACATACTCGGTCTATTGTTAATTACTTTTATTGAGGCGTTGCGCCGTATTTAATTTGACTTCAATATCCGAAGAAGGTTGTACACAACCCCCTAATACCCTCATTTCTCTCACTTCAAAAGTAATTATAACTTGTAATTAGGAATATAAGAAAATAGGTTTGCAACAAAGCAAAACAAAGAGAAAACTCCCGGGGATGTCCCGCTAACTTTCAACCTAAACTGATTAAACCGACTTTTAGCCTTGCATTTATTACACGAAAATCTCTGCGGCGAGGTTGAAGTTCTCCTTTAATAATTTTCGAAAAAGGGGCCATCTTAATTTCTCAAAATCCTTTTAACAACTCCTCCAAGTATTTAAGTGGCCCGAAACGACAGGCATATCAAGTCGACAGTAAATTAGCGTGAGAAGTCTCAGCTTGTTTCTTGAGAAACTGTGCTTTAGCAAGAAGGGCGCAACCTGGTGTCTCCTCTTGACCATCATAAGAAAGAACACAACTCCGTTCTGTATGAGAAACATTACGAAGGGTCTTCTTAATCCCTTTGATTAGCTACTACGAAGCAGTTTTTAGATAAAAATCAAGAAAACTGACTAAAATGCTGTTCTAAGGGCGTAACTTGGCCGCTGCCCACCCCACCCAGACCGCACCCGTCTTTAACTCGAATTTGTTCCTAACCAGCTATAATAGCAAATTGTCAATTTGCTCCCTTTAAACTGGCTGATTAGCGTTAAAGCCCTTAAAAATCAAAATAATAGAAAGATTTTGAGCCCAGCAGAGTGGCCGAGGTCGCTAGGGCGTCGACTCTCGTATGCAGGTATCGTCTACTGAGTGGGTTCGATTCCCACTACAGGCTGAATTGTTTGAGCAAAAATGATATCTCACAATTAAAATTTGAGGAGTTGGGTCACTCCAAAATTCAAATTTCTTGGCCTTATCTCTTGAAAACTCCATTCTAAGTAAACCAAATTTCACGATTTTGACCCTTAAAAGGAGTAAATTTCTGGGGTTAAGCCATCGAAAAAAAAGTCCCACAAAATTGACAAAAAGACAAAAAGTCACGTATCGGATCTTCAAGAATGAAACGAATTCGCGGGCTTCAATCATATAAATAATCAATTTCGTGGGCATCAGTCACAGCAGAGAAAAACCAATTTCACGGGTTCAAACGAAATAAAACCGTTACTTCGTGAGTTTGTATCACAGAAAATTCCAATTTGGCGTTATTCAGTCACAGAAAAAAAAAATTTCTTGGACTTCAATTATGAAAAAATAATAATTTTGCGGGTTCAAATCACAGAAAAACAATTTTGCGAGCTTCAATAACAGAATTCTCTAATTTTGCGAGCTTCCGTCACATAAACAACTTTTTCACGGGTTCCAATGACAGAAAACCACAACTTCGCGGGCTTCTATCACGGAAAACCCCAATTTGACTGGCTTTACAGAAAGCTCAAATTTCACGAGCTTTAATCGCGAAAAATAATAAACCCATGTCTGAAATTTGCAGCGTTTTTTTAGTGTGTTTTGTTTTATTTTTTGTTTTTTATACTTTTAGGGGGGGGGGAGTGAATTGTTTAAAATGTTTGTCAAGGAAGTTATCATAGGGACAAAATATGTCCCTACCTATGTGTACCTGCTTGAACAAAAAAAAACCGTGGCTATGGTAACCGTTACCATGGCACCCGTGGCAATGGTAACCGTTACCATGGCAACCGTGGCTATGGTAACCGTTACCATGGCAACCGTTGCTATGGTAACCGCTATCATGGCAACCGTTGCTATGGTAACCGTTACCGTGGCAAACGCTTGCATACGAGTCTGCAACGCATTGGGACATTTTCATGTAACACAATTTCGTCCATGGCACCCGTTGCTATGTTAGCCGTTACCAAGGCAACCGTTGCTAGCGTAACACAATTTCGTTACGCAATTTCGTGACAGTTATTTGTGCTATGTGCCAGGGCAAAGACATGAAAATGTCAAAAGTAAAGTGTGTGCTCTCGCCCTCGTCCAGGACACCTTATGGTAGTTGGACGTAAAGCCCCAATGGATTACCACTCCAACTTATTCTTCTAGAGATTTTGCAAACAGCTCCGCTAACGCTAACGTTAACCCTATTCACATTTCAACCAACGAAATGTTTACTACCCTAGCAACGCGTACACAAAAATTAGCTTTAGCGTTCGGGACTGGTTGCAAAATCTCTTTAATATTGAAATTTCGCGTGAAAAACAGATTTTCCTCGGAAGAAAATGGTCATTTTTCAAAAAGTCGGTTCAAAAATGGAGAAAAACGCCAAATCACAGTTTTTTTTGTTTTTTTGTTTTCCATTTATTACATGTTGCAACTGCTATATATACAAAAAAGAATTAAATAACATCTAGCAACTTCACTTTCACATTACACAGTTTGTGGCTTCACTACACTTATAATGTAGCTACCAAGTCAAGGGGTTTGGTCCTTTTTAGCCGTCGAAGGTCTCCTGCAGTATCCAGTAAGACGAGTGCCTCGAAATTAGAGTGTTTGTGGAGCCTTTTTTTCGTGCTCCGCTGCTCGTTTTTTGATAGCTTCTGCCACCGTTTCAATTTGCAGGTCAAGCCCTCGTACATACCAGGGCGCATTTGTTATCATTCTCAAAACTTTGTTTTGAAAAGTTTGTATGACTTTGACATTGCTTTTATTGGTGCAGCCTCAAAGCTGACACCCGTAGGCCCAGATCGGCTTCAGAACTTGCTGGTATAGCAGAAGCTTGTTGGCCATCGAGAGCTCAGAATGCTTTCCGAGCAGCCAGTACATTTTTCTGAGCTTGGTGTTGCGAGTTCCTCTTTTTTCTTTTTGACGAGAGGCTTCCACCGGGGTTTAGCATCCAGCGTCATGCCTAGGTACTTCGCCGTGTTTGCAAATGGTATTATTTTCTCATTGAGTTGCACAGGGATTGGGCTGGTCTTGCGATTTTTAAAGTTTACATGAACAGATTTCTCCTCGTTGAGTTTTATTCTCCACTTTTTTGTCCAGGTGTTTACTTCTTCTACCGCGGTTTGCATTTTGCTAGTAGCCTCTTCAACATCATTTCCGACTGCAAGAAGAGCTGTGTCGTCGGCAAACGTTGCAATGATTGAGTCCTCTCTTACGGGTAGGTTACTCGTGTACAATAGGTAAAGCACTGGTCCAAGGACGCTTCCTTGAGGTACTCCAGCCGAAATCTTACGCAACCGCGAATATTCACCCTCATGTTTCACTCGGAAGTGTCTACCGCATAAATAAGATTTCAGAATTTCGTAGAAATGAATGGATGCCTCTCAATTTACTTTTCATCTTATACTTTGAATTTAGCGCTGTTTTCTATTTTCTTGATGCGCTCGGCCATCTATACATATTTACCAGCTTGATCATCAAATTTCTTCAGAATTAGGGAGAATAATTCCTCAGTAGATTTGTTTTTGATCCCCGAAACAGGATTTTTTATGGCGTCCGCAAAGGTGCTCCGGGCTTTGACGTTCTCCATATCGGCTCGTGCGCTAGGGTTTTTTAAAGGAGCGAAGAATGTATCCCGAGGAGATTTGAAGTTACCCCGTGGATTTTTTGGCTTATCCCGGATTTTCTGCAACTCCTTTGCTACTTCGCATCCCCTGTAGCTTGCAGGGTGGTGACCTCGACAATTTACACACTTGGGAGGAAGTTGTCTATCCAATGTGCAATCTTTCGTGTTGTGCTTACCAGCACACTTTACGCATCTTGCTTCCATTTTACAATATCTTTGCGTATGGTTGAAACCTTGGCAGTTTTTACACTGCGGGATCGCTTTCGAAGTCCTCCTCAATGGTTCAATTTTAACTTTAACATTAAGGATAGATTGAATATTGTGAATATTTTCTACTTTCTCATTGTTGTCAAATACAAGCATGAAAAGCGGCAGAGAGTGTTTCAAAATAGAGACCTTGCCACGTTCGTCAATGTCTTTCTCTTTTTTGATGAGATTTACAGCTTCTAGAACTTTTAGCCCTTTGGCTTCAAGGTCTTCGATAATATCCTTAGCAGGGCACGAGGGGTGTAGGCCTCTTGCTATTACTCTGATGGGTCGGTTATGTTTGTTCTCGAACGAATACCATTGAACTTTATCACCGTTCAATTTTTGCGTTAAATTCCTATACGCTTCTTCGCTGAAAACATTTATTTTCCAAACATTATTCCTCAATGAGGTCACCTTCCATTGTTAATTATCATTAATAACTGCCGTAATAATTCGACGGAGGTCAGAATAGTCTTTCAACCCACTAACGTTGATGGGTGGAGGGGCAGGTTGCTCTTTACCTTGTATAATCGGAGTTTTCTTTCCTTCTGGAGTTCTGTCCTCAATTTCCGGCGATGATTCCGCTTTTCTTTTCTTGCATTCTTTTTTATGAGAATCCAATTTGTCTCTCGCTCAAGATCCTCCTCATCGGTGCAGTATTCATTTCTGCTGGGCTGGATCACTTCTGCCTGTCCACCAGTAGGCTTAGTATTCACTCTAGCATTGGTGTTTTGATCCACCTGTGTTAGATGTTCGCACAACGATAAAATTATGTTGTAAAGCTCGCTAAAAGCTACATTTCTATTTTCGTCCTGCATTCTAAACGCTGCAGTAGTTGCACGATGCTGCACTACTGCAAGTTTAGTTTTTTCAACCAATTCCTCGACCGCTCCCGCGGAGGAACAACCGGTGTTCCCCTCACCATCCATCACAACACAATGTAGGTCACCAGTCACCTCCACACCATGTTTAACTATTACACAATACTGTTTAAATTTCTTGGTAGCTCCGAACGATGTTAACTGTTCGAAGGTTCGCGCAGGACTCAAATCACAGTTAACATTTTTTCTGGAGGCAAATCCGTGGCTAACGAAGAGGAAAAGCGCTAATTCATGGGTCCACTCGGGGACTCATATACTCTGACGAATAGCCGTGTAATTGCAACATTATTTAGGGATACTATTTGTTAGTTTGCAAATTCGGGTCCTAATCTCACAAGGAAATCACAAATTTCCTGGCTGAATATCTGCGGCGAAATTGATTGTTTCCCGGAGAGAGAGAGAGAGAGAGAGAGAGATTTATTATGAGCACCTAAGTAGGTAACATAATCGTCAACAGAAACAATAAATTCAAATAAATTAAGTTAAAAACAGAGTTATGTTAACAATAACTTGAGCTTACGTGACGAGATAATTATCACAAGTTCGATATCACAAGCTTACCATCTTTATAACCCAAAATTTGGCTTAGGAACTCCTCGAAAGTATAAAAACTGTTTTCCATAAAAAAAATCTTCAACTTTGATCGGAAATTTTCAAAATCCAGACTCACAAATTCAAGCGGAAGGGAATTGTAAAATTTAATGCCCCACCAATCAGCCCTACCCTGCGACTTGGCAAGCCTACAAAAGGGTGTGATTAATCTGCCACAATTCCGAGTAGGATAACTTTGAATGGCCAAATCTTTTCTGGACTTGTGTACATGAAGAAGGGAAATATACATATAAACCGATGGTAAAGTCATGATCTTCAGGTTACGAAAATCAATTTTACAGTCATCCCTATATTTTTTATTGCATATAATTCTAATGGCTTTGCGTTAAAGGGGAAAAATAGACTTAGCTCGCGAACTGTGTCCCCATGCAAGCAACCCATATGTGAGTGGCGAGTGAAACAATGCGAAATACGTGCCTAAAAGCACCGAATCAGAAACAGAATGTTTCATACGCCTAAGAAGAAAAATTACTTTCGACAGGTTCCCATACAAAAATGAACTATGCCGATCCCAAACGAGGCGGTCGTCGATATGCAAGCCCAAGAGTTTAACGGAGCGTCTCTCGTCACCGATGGTGGATCTGAAGTCCATAAACTCGGTCTTTTCCCTATTTAGAGCAAGTAGGTTGGCTGAAAACCAGTCCTCAGCTCTATCCAACGCGGCCTCAGCTTTCTCATCCACTGACGTTAACGAGTCATTCTTCACCAAGAGGGTGGTGTCATCAGCAAATAAAACGCAGTGAGTGGATGGACTTAAAGCGGCTGGAAAATCATTGATGAAAATCAGAAACAGCACTGGCCCCAGAATAGACCCTTGAGGCACACCATGCTGGACAAGGGACAAATCAGACACTTCAGAACCAATTTTTACAGCTTGCTTTCGGTTCGAAAGAAATGATGCAACAAGGTTAACAGCATCGGGTGAAAAGTTGTACCACTTTAATTTAGCTACAAGCACCTTATGTGACACGCTGTCAAAAGCTTTCTTGAGGTCAATGAAAATCCCCTTCACGTGCTCCTTCTGTTCGAAACCAGCCAGAACCTCATCAACAAGATCAACAATCGCCGCCGTCGTGCTTTTACCAGATCTAAAGCCGTACTGATGAGAGGATAAGAGACCCATATCTTCCAAGAAATCTACAATATTACTTTTCATTAATTTCTCCAAGATCTTGGAGAAAACTGGCAAAATACTTATAGGTCTGTAATTATTTGGGTCCAAACGATCGCCTCTCTTATATATAACTGAGACCAAAGACGTTTTAAGACACGTCGGAAAAAGACTAGCAGAAATACAACAATTCAACAAGTACGTGAGTTCGGGAAGAATCTCATCGATAATGCCCGTTAGTATGGGAACGCTCAGGCCAAACCAATCAGGAGCTTTGCTGTTATTCAGTGACAAAACACATTGCTTCACCGCAAGCTCACTCACATGCTTAAAATCGAATGTCTTAAGAGGTTTATTACTTCGTTTGAAGTCAGCAAAATTACTAGTGCCAGGCTTGATATTATTCAAAACATCCTGCTCGACAACTTTAGAAAAGTGAACATTGAATTCTGCGGCAGTTAGAGGCGGGTCTGGGTGACTCCTAGCTTTGTTCCTAAGATCATTTACGAGATCCCAGGAGGCTTTCTGCCTATTGGAAGCGTTGTTTATTTTATTATCATTGTAGGCAATTTTAGCCGCTTGAACAGCCTTTTTATATTCTTTTCTTAAATTCCGTTTTAGACTCTTGAATGAATTATCGGCACAGCAATGGGACAGATTGCACACAATTTCGAGTTTTTTTCTCATTTCACACAACTCATTTGTATACCAACGGTTATCAGCCTTGTTAGACTTT
Source organism: Corythucha ciliata (assembly GCA_038030265.1). NCBI lineage: Eukaryota > Metazoa > Arthropoda > Insecta > Hemiptera > Tingidae > Corythucha > Corythucha ciliata. Next base: position 1,373,314 of record CM075943.1, on the reverse strand, counting down.
CTCACCCTTACATTCTTTAAGGGAAAACAATCTTCAAAACAAGAGGAGACCGTGTTTACAAATAAAGCCCATCTTTCGTCCAGATCTAGGTCAGTGTTATAAACAAACCCCCAGTCTATTAAAGATAAACAACAACAAAGTGACTGTAAGCTCTCCAGGGTTAAAGGGCGAACTAATTTACTCTCACTCTTCAGCGATGGACTTGTGTTAATATAATCACGATCAATATTAATAATTTGAGCTCTATGGTCAGAAAAACCAGGATCAACGTTCAAAACATGACACCTATCGTTCGGAAAATTTGCGAAAACAGCATCAAGCAAGTTAGCCCCGCGAGTAGAACTCTCATTTTGTAATGAAAACCCGTACATTCTAAGAATATCCAACAAATCTTTCGCCCGTTTATCAGTTACCTTATTGAAGTGAACGTTGAAGTCACCGGTTATTAGAGTATCGCTACTTAACACCTTTTGTAGCATTCTTTCAAAGCTATCTATAAATATGTTAAATTCCCCATGAGGGGGCCTGTAAACAGTAACAATATTGGTCTTATGATGCACTAATCGTGTGGCTGACATCTCGCAGTGGTTCTCAACGGAATACATGTTGGCTTCAATGATGGGCAGAGCATCGACATTTTCCCGTACAAGAACCGCAGACCCACCATGCTCAGAATGAACCCGTGAGAAAGCAGATGACAAGAAGAACCCTGGCAGCCGGAAGACATCGTAGAAACCCTCCTTCATCCACGTTTCACTTATTAGAACGACGTCTGCAGTTATTTTGTTTTCGATGAAGAAACCATCAAGGAGATCAGCCTTACTCCTCAAAGAACAAATATTGTAGTGAAAACAAGTAAAATAAGGTGTCACTTCTTCACTGTGTGAATGCGTAAAAAGACGTTCATTCAATTCGTTAGGCATCTGTCGATCAACGAGACAATCGTCGTGAATAAAAAGCGAGTCTTTTATCCTAAAAAATGACTTCCTTGTGAATATTCACCGATTATACGATCAGAGTTCAGTGACCCATAAAAAAATTTAACAAAACAGCCCGCGGGCCAGGCCTGGTCGATAACGAGTTTGTTTATGTCCTCTTCAAAAACTTCAATATAAAAAGAGGAGTATGAACTGTGATTGGTTTTCAGCTGGCAACATCTAAAGTTCGTTACGGCCAGAGAGTTCAAATGAACTCCAAGCTCTACACAATTGGAATTCGGGTCAAGACGCGACACAAAAACTCGTTTCAATTTTTTTGTTTTCTTGTTCAAATCAAGCGGCACCGCTCTAATCGCTGTTCCTTCCCCAGTCCCAAGAACCACGCGGCCGGGCCTACGTGATTTTTCTTTACGTCCTGGGGGCGGCAGGAGGGGGACCGAAACAGGCAGGTCCTCAGCCACTATAGCGGTAGGATCCTCGACTGGGACACCAACCGCAGCGTTCCGTCTTTTCCGGATAGGCCTGGAAGGGCCCTCCATTACCTTTAAATCCGAATCCTGTTGCTCGTCACCGTCACCAGATGGCAGAAGATTCATGTCCACCGCACCCAATGAAGTCGAAGACTCAATTTTGCGAGAAGTTTCATAGACACTTCCACGAGCAGAGTCCGGTCTTTTAGCGAGGATGTGGTCAACAGCTGGCTGCCCGACAGGCTTATCCCCACAGTCGGCTACCGAAGTGTTCGGTGCTCTCTCACGACTAATACATTCACACAGAGTCATCATTTGCTGTTTTAACTTTCGGTTGTCATCAAATAAGACATCACACTTATTCGACAGCTCAAGGCAAGTTTTGCTCACTGTCTCAAGCTCAGTCACTACAATGCTGAGGAGTGAAGAAGACACAGCTGCATCATTATTCGTGTCACACGCAGACTTACCGTTGCCATAATCTTGTAACGCCTTATCACAAGCCGTGCAGAACCACTTGAGTTTTACTCGAATTTCGCGTATATCGTCAAGGTTTTTTATAGAAAGTCCAGCGCAACCACTGTGGAACAGCCCCGAACAACTTCCGTCACATTTAATAGCCCGGTCCGTACTTAAAAAAGGAGACAAACAACGAGCGCACAACGGGTTACTTTTCGTCGCCGCCATCTTTCTCAAACTCTCCAAGTAAATGTTTTAAAGGCAGTTATATTTCTGGGCCTTACTCCTTCACAATCCTATTGAGACAACAACGTGAGCTACGGCTCTGATGAGACGAGAAGACAAAACTGACCTCGTGCAAGGACTCAATATAACACAAACAAAAAATTAAGAAATGACGAATGAGGGAAAACTCGAAAACTTTTGCTTCCCAAGTCGCTGAATAAATAACGGACTGCTCAAACAATACTATCCGGCACCCCTCCCCTGTTTCATTCTCTCACGATTGACTATATCGAACTAGCCCAGGGGTGGCGAAAGTGTTTTGGATCAGGGGGAGGGAGGACGAAGATCAAGCCTCTCCTCTCCCTTTTCCACTGTTCCCCTCAAAAAGGGTGAGGTCGGCACTTGATTCAGGGGGGGGGGGCTGAAGCCACTGGGCTAGCCTGGGTTCCACCGCCACATGATAGGCCCAGAAACTGGTCATTTTTCAAAATTGAGACTCTACATGGCACATTCACTGAAATTAGGACCCGAAAACGTCCATTTGATGAGAGATTTACTGATGGTTAGCCCCGAATGATGTAATTTCGCGGTTGTTCGTCAAAGCACAGGTCCTGAAGCTTGCAATTTCACGAAAGTAGAGAACAACATTTTTGTAATTTCGCTGGATTTAAGCCCCGAAATTTGCATTTTCGCATAAATTAAGACACTAAAGTCGCATTGACGCGGATATCCGGCCATGAAACTTCTAATCTACATGCCCCGCCGCCGCTGCCAGGATCATCCGCTACAAAAAAGTGAGACGAGAGTCCCGGATTGAGATTGTCGGGTTCTCGCTCGAGAATTTGATGAGTTACCGTTTACGGTTGGCGAGGAAATAGGATAGGGCTTCAGAAGAAGACAAAATAAAATTAAAAGAAAATTGACACTTGTAATGTGGTGTTCTTCTTAACCAATAAAATAATAAAATAAAATTCTCTTTAGCTCACGTATGTCCTTATATTATATTGACGAAGGAGTGAAGTCAGGATTAAGCGATGGAAGCGAAGGCTGCTCGAACGGAACTGGTTTTTAGTTCCGGCCTCTTGACGCTCCTTTGGTGGTCCCTTCTCCCACTTCCTGGGCGCTGTATGCGGGGTACGTTGTGAGTCCCTCACAATACCCCCGTCTTGAAAGAAGACTCCGGCGTGTAGAGGCGTTCGCCAGAGCGGCGAGTCTGAGGTAGACCGCTTGGTGAGATTAGCCCACGAGCTGTTGGGGCTGCCGTTGTTGACATCTCGTCGGAACTCGAGGTGTGATTCCGATTTGATAGACGGACGACGGACTTTGATGGTGTCTGTCGATAGGAAGGAGTCGGCTGGTAGGCTCCGGGCGTTGCAACGTGCGTTCAGGCTGAGGACAGCGACGGTTTCAGGTTTCGGCCACAGATGCCTCTTTCATTGTTAGTCGTTCATCGTAGAGTTCATTGTAGTGGTGAATCGGCTGGTAGACTCCGGGCGTTGCAACATGCGTTCAGGCTGAGGACAGCGACGGTTTTAGGTTTCAGCCACAGATGACGCTTTCATTGTTAGACGTTCATGTCGGCCTTACTGGCAGCAACGTTCAGTCAACGGAATGACCGGGTAACCCCATCCATTGCCTCGAATCCAGCCAACGTGGAGGCAGTGGATCTAGGGTAGCGTTCACTTAACGAGCGTTAGGATAAGGTTAATAGGTGCAATATTCAGGATGGGAAAATGTTAATAAGTTTATTTTGTATGCCCCCACGAAGTTAAACAATTCTTGAACGGTTTATTTTGCCTTCAAGGAGATTTGACGGGATGGAATGAACTTTTTAATTTGGCTAACATGAGCTGTTTTGACGTCGGATTGGTCTGAGACGTTTTGAATCTCGTAGGAGACTGGAGTGAGCTTGCGAAGTATAACATACGGAGAAGAGTATTTAAAGGACAATTTTGCGGCGATATTTTTAGCTTTTGAGGACAATGTGTATGTTTTAATAAGGATGATGTCGTCAGGTTCGAATGTAATGTATTTGTGGCGTCTGTTGTATTGTTTTTGTAAGCGTTCGTGAGCGCGTAACAGATTGCTGTAAGCTTGTTTCCAAACTGATGGGATATCTGCGTGGACTTTTGGGTCGACGATTTCCTCCACGTCTATTGAAATAGAGAGGGGTGTGGACAAACGGCGTCCCAAAAATAGTTCTCCAGGTGTGAAACCCGTTGCTGTGCATTGAGTATTGTTCAGAGTTAGCTGAATTTTATCGAGATTTTGATCCCATCTAGTTTGATCTTCGTTGTGATATGAGATCAAGGCAGTTTTCAATGATCGAATTTTCCTCTCCGCTAAGGAAGGATTCGGGTAATGGCGAATTAAGTGTAGTTTTCTAATGCCGTGTCGGAATAGAAAGTCGTTATAAACGGCGCTTCGGAAAATTGATGCCCTGTCACTGCACACAACTGACCAGAAGCCGAAGTGCTTGAATATATGTGTTTTCAGAATTTCGATTACTTCCGCGGAAGTGCCTCGGCGCATGGGAATGAGAAAACAAAGCGAGTGAATGAGTCGACCGCGACAAATATATATTGAAAGCGATTTTTGGACATCGGCAGTGGTCCCACCAAATCAATGAATAATTGTTGGTTAGGACGCTGTGCTACGGTTGAGGACAACTGTCCATGGGGCAAGTGTTGGGGTACTTTCGCGCGATTGCACACCAAACAACTTTGTACCCTACTTTGAACATATTTCCACATTCCTGCCCAGTGAAAAATCGCTGAAATCGCTTTTAGAGTCTTGGCTACTCCTAGATGACATCCGTAAGGGGACTCATGATAATAAACGAAAATCATATCCTTTAGAGTGGACGGCACGACGATTTTCGGCTTGCCCGGGCGCGGGTAATAGATTAGGCGATTATTTCGTAAGGCGTATTTTGGAACTGATTTATTTTTTTCTAGTTTCTCGATTAGAGTCGTTAATGCTGGGTCTTTTTTCTGGTGTTCTGAGAAATCAGTGAAAATTTCAGGAAAATTTCCTAAAATGGATATTGTATCGAATGGGTTAGAGGTTAGACATCCTAGGAATTGATGTTTTTCGTCGTGATCATCGTCGAAGGAATCTGGTTCCTCAGTTGGGTTTCTCGACAAGTAATCGGCGATACTATTGTCTTTTGATGAGAGGTGATGACTGCGGTAACGGAAAGGCATCAACCGCAGAATCCACCGTGCAAGTCGACCCGTAGCAGTTTGCTTTATGGTTGAGAGGTATGTAAGAGCGGAGTTGTCTACGAAGAGATCGAACTCTCGGTCCGTTAAGAAATCTCGGAATTTCTCGACACCGTGGAGGACTGCCAGTAATTCCAATTCGTAGATCGAGTAATTTTTCTGGTGGTTATTCAACTTTTTGGAAGTATAAGCAATGGGACGTACGACGCCAGAGTCATCGAGCTGTGTGAGGACGGCCGCGACTCCCTGTCCAGACGCATCGGTGTATAAACGAAATCGTTTGTTGAAATCCGGTAAAGCTAGGCTCGATGCTTGGGAAAGCTTTGACTGGATGTTATTCCATGCTTGTTCACATTCGGATGACCACTTGAATGAATTTTTCGTGGAACGAAGTTTATTTAAAGGCTCTGCTGCAATGGCGAGATTAGGGATGAATTTGGCAAAAAATTGCACTGCCCCAAGGAATTGTGCTACTTGTTTTGCACTCTGTGGGCGTGGGATTTCCATAAGCGCTGCGATACGAGAAGGGTCAATGTCGATGCGCCCTTTCGAAATTAGGTGTCCAAGGTATTTGATTGTAGTACAGCCCAAAGAAACTTTCGAGGGGTTGACTGTGAGGCCTGCCTTTTCCAAAGCCGCCATTACCAAACGGACGTGGTGCTGATGTTCATCCCAAGTAGGAGAGTAGATGAGTAGATCGTCAAGATACGTCAATAGGAATTTGTATTTATATGGTCCCAGTACCATTTGAATTAAGTGGCTAAGGATTTGACCGCCGGTTGCTACACCGAATGGAATTTTTTTAAAGGTGAAGCACCCGAAAACGCAGTTGAATGCGACGTACTTCTTTGAGTCTTCCGTTAGAGGGATTTGGTGGTAGGCGGAATTTAAGTCCAAAATGGTGTAATATTTGGCTCCTTGTAAGTGCATGAACATACTGTCGATCGTGCTCAGCGGATAGTCAATGTATTCGAGACATGAATTGAGGTAACGGAAATCCACAACAAGACGGTAGCCAGGGTGTGTTGCTGCACTTGGCGGTTTGCGTACAAGGAAACACGGAGATGTATACGCAGAAAAGTACGGTTCGATGATATTATTGTCGGAGAGGTTTTTGAGAATGTCCCTCAAAATTTCCAATTTATCGGGGGGAAGGGTATAAGACCGCTTGGGAGGACGCCACTCCATGTTTGATTTAAGTGTAACGTCGTATCGAAGAAGATGGGTTTCGCCAATTGATTCATTCAACACGGAAGCGAATTCTCTCTTTAGATCTTCCAAAAGTCGGAGCTGCTTTGATTGGAAATCGAGAGAAGATTCGACCACTGACAATTTATGAAGTCGTGCTTCTTGGATTGTAGATTCAGTTGGCAGAAAATTGAATTTTACGCTAGGATTATCGGAGAAGTGAAAGGTTCCCGCAGCTGGATCAAGGATCATGCGAGTATGCTTCATAAAATCGTATCCGAGAATGACGGGGAGTGATAAGTTTGGGACTACGTAAAAACGATATTTCGTTTCGTGGCCACCAATGGTGACTTGTAGCTCAACAAATTTAGAAATTGTAATGATCTCTTTATTAGCCAGTAGAACTTGGCACGAGCATGTTTGAGGAACTGAATGAAGATCTTCCTTGATTTGAGTAAAAAGTTGTTCGCTGATAGCGGAGATGGTAGCTCCGGTATCTAGCAAGGCGCGCTGCGGAGAATCATTAATTACTGCGCTGATCTTATTGGACGTACTCAAAGAAATAGTAAACATTGAGTCGTCCGAAGCTGGATTGCGTGGGGAGGAGGGGTTTGATTTTTTATTCCCCTTTTTGTCTGTTTTCGACTTGGGAGAGGATTTTTTCCCTGTCTCGCATGAAGAGACCATCGCTGTTTGAGTCTGTCCAAGAAGTTCCTTGACTTCAGGAGTTGCTAGGGTGTCTTGCGAAATGACGAAAAATGTCTGATTTTGGTTAGAGGGAGACCTCGGTTTAATTGGACCAAACTTTTGATTAGACCCTGTGAACGATGAAGATGGTTGGTTATTTCTCCTTTCCTTATAGGATTGGCGGGTGCTGGACTGTTGGTGGAATCGAGAAGCACCGTTTTGTCCCGAAGACCTGTCACGAGCTTTTGGCGAGGATGAACCATACCCTCTGTTAATTGGTTGGCTATCCCAATTGCGCCAAGACGACTTGGTGTATGATGGGACTTGGGCTTGATCGACTTCCTGTGCGAACTGCAAGAGTTCGTCCATTGAGGCCGGCTGCGCCTTGAAATGAAATTTAACCCGTGTGCTACTGTTTGCCCCTGCGAGAGTCGCCGGTAGTATTTGTTCCAGAGGATGGTCAAGGATTTTAGCTATTTTTATTTTGCGGGCACAATAATCTGTGAAAGACTGGTTAAACAGTTGGGGCTCGTAGACGTAATGCAACTTCAAATTAGTCACACTTAGGAAATTTAAACAACGAGAGAATAGCTCCTCTTTCAAAATTTCGAATGTTGTTTTTTCGAGGTGTTTTGCAAATATCTGATGCAATAGCGGGCTTTGTTGAAGGGTCGCTGCATGGAAAAAAAATCAAATGAAACACATCTTTAGCGATCTCGTTCAACTCGAGAAGTTTGAGCAGAAATCTGAAGATAGATTTTGGCTCGTGGGAAGAAAATTTAGGAAGTTTTTCAATTAATCGCCGAAGAGGCTCAGATATCTTGGCTTGAGCGTAATGGTAAGGGATGTTAATGGGGGATGTTAATGAAGAAGCGTTGGGTGTCATTTGAGTAGATCCTGTAGGTACGGATGACGGTTTCAAGTCCGCGTTGTTCCCCATATAGAGAGATCCGTTCTCCGAGTAAGACACAGTAGGAGGTTTGAGGTTGGGGGGTGGCTCCGCGAGAGATGCTTGAGTTGGAGGCGGCGTCGGTTTAGGTGACTCAGTTGGCCTAATTGACAACGCCTGCATAATACTTACGAGCTGCAGCTGAATTTGGTCGTATTTAGAGTTATTTTCCTCTGCCTTTTTGCTCAAAGTAATAATGTCCTCCCTTTGAGTTGTATAAGCTTGATGCAGCGTTGATACGTTTTTGTTAATGCTTAGCACCATGGCGTGAAGCTTGTCTATTGAAATTTTGCAACAAGCGTTTAAGAATTTCGCCTTTAGTTCAGTGCGTAATTTCGAGTAATTTTCTAATGAAATATTGCTACAATCCTCGCAGCGGGGTTTGAGACAGCCTGTACATACTAAATAGCTTTCGTCCTCCTGAAACGCTCGTGTGCATCCTGCACAAGTCGCGGATGCCATGTATTTGTTTTATTTGTGTACGTATTGAAAAGAAAAATGCAAATGTAGATCAAGGTCCTGTTTTAGCAGGGTGAGGGGGGTTAAGAGAGGAGAGACAGTGAAATAAAAGATTATTCTTTATCTTAGAATGGGAGATAAGTAGGAAAGAAAATAAAGGATTAAAAGGGGGAAAACCTGTTTTTCAAACCAATCTGTGAAATATTCGAGTCAATTTTTGTTAAAATTAAAAAAGCACTACTAATTAAGTTCGATTTACAAGGGATGCCACTTGAGACGAGAGTCCCGGATTGAGATTGTCGGGTTCTCGCTCGAGAATTTGATGAGTTACCGTTTACGGTTGGCGAGGAAATAGGATAGGGCTTCAGAAGAAGACAAAATAAAATTAAAAGAAAATTGACACTTGTAATGTGGTGTTCTTCTTAACCAATAAAATAATAAAATAAAATTCTCTTTAGCTCACGTATGTCCTTATATTATATTGACGAAGGAGTGAAGTCAGGATTAAGCGATGGAAGCGAAGGCTGCTCGAACGGAACTGGTTTTTAGTTCCGGCCTCTTGACGCTCCTTTGGTGGTCCCTTCTCCCACTTCCTGGGCGCTGTATGCGGGGTAAGTTGTGAGTCCCTCACAAAAGGCCCTAAAACTTGTAATTTTGCTCTAGTTAACTCCCACCCGAAGACCCGAAACTTTCAATTTCTCCCAACCCTTGGTGCATTTTTTCAATTTCTCCGTTATTCACCCAGCAAACTTGAAATTGTGCTCAAATTAGGACCCGACTATAGGAACTCACAAATATTCATCTCTAAATATGGACGCAGTCGGGACCGGCTACAGCCAACCAAGAAAGAAGTAGGAATCTTGCAATTTCGCGAAAATTGTGCCTGGAAACATCCAATTCTGCCTATACATATTTGCCTCGAAAATGACGCAATTTTGTTGGGATATGGTCGGGCCTCGTCAGTCTAGGACGTGGTTGGTTCGAGCCCGCAATAAACAATTTTAAACTTGCAATTTCACTGAAATTAAGCGACCCGTAACTTGCAATTTGGCTGAAATTAAGACCCGAAATATGCATTTCCTTGAAGAATCAAGACCCGAAGCCCCGACACTGTCAATTTCGTGTACATTCAGCCAAGAAACTTGTGATTTTGCTCAAATTAGGACACGAACATATGGAAACTTGTCCATTTTAAATTTTATAATAAATTGGAGGTCAAGTTCAAAGTAAAGGGCGCAGTCGGGACCGATTTGGCCAATGATTCACGCCAAAAAAGGCCCTGAAACTTGCAGAATCGTGAATATTCGGGAAAATTTTGTAATTAGGCGGCTATTTGTCAGAAGATCTTTTTTAAATTTTGAAAGAAATATTGTCAAGTCATTGATCGGATCAACCTTCGAAACTCGGCGTTATATCCAGAAGTCTAAGGTACGGAGAGTGAATTTTGGACTATGGACTGCCCCCCCCCCCTCAGCCCTTATCGAGGAAACCGTTAATTTAGCATATGGATTTTTTAGAGAATTAGCTATTAGTATTTCAAAAAGTTGGTCCCACTCCCAGTTTCTTTCATAACTTGGCCAAAAACGATTAAATCTTGAACTGCTACTTTGTAGATGTACTCTAATAAGCCCAAAAATGTGAAAGATTCTGTTGGTGAATCTAGTATTTTCTGCCAAAAAATGGACTCGTGGCAAGGGAGGGCAGCTGCCCCTTCCTGGAGATTGGGAGAATCTGAAAGTATAGCTAAACGTATTAATGATAAGATGCTGGGTGCTTGGTGCGCAAGACCGCCAGCCCCTATTACAGGGCTAACTAATTCTGGCCAGTAGGGCTCACGAGCCGTCCTCTTTAACCCGCTAGACAATTTAGCGGAGTTCAAGGAAAATTCACGGGTTTCTGCACAGGAAAAGCAATTCCACCGGTTTTTCGTTGGTTTCGCTCCCTAGAAACGCATATACATATTTCGGAGGCTAAAACAAAAAACAATTTCACTGGTTTTTAGACTATAGAGAAGCAGTTCCGCTCCCCAAGAATGCCACTCACAGGTTTTCCGCGCTGAAAAAACAATTTCGCTAGTTTTTCTCCTAGGGTTGCTAGGTTTGCTTTATAATAATAATAGATAATATAGATAAGCGATCACATTATTAACATTAAAATTACCGCGAAAATCAACACAAATTTTAGGTCCGTATGCCAAGTCGTTCCCAGAAATTTCCTCGACTCCTACCAAACTGTAGAATCACGTGTTATTTTATAATTTTTCCAGTTTGTGAGGGAGCTTTGAGGTTGAGGAAAATTCAAGGAAAGACTTGGCATACGGGCCTAAATGTGTGTTTTCGGACGACATTTGAAGATAAACGGGCGTGTTGCTAAATTCATCGATCGATGGATTAGGTTTCCGTAGTGATTCATCTTTCCCTTACATTTATCATGTGTTAGTTCTTTAAGGGCTAATTTCACCACAGGGAGTTAGGTTGGAGTTACCTAACTCTGTAACGCCCTAAAAAAGGGCGTTATGTTAAGCGATAGAGAAAAGGAGCTCGGTCCGGGAAATTGTTCACCGCTCGGTGAATGAACCCGGCGAGCTCAGGGACGAGCGGGAGAGAATGACCCGATAGCGTCAACAAATCCTCGAGGAAACTGCTTGTTATCCACAACACTTAGGGTTTTACAAACATGTCCTCGGGGGTTTAGTATAAAAACCCAGGAGGGACGGAGTCGAGTGCTCTGCTAGAGTCGAGGGACAGCTTAGAGTCAGGGACGCACATCCGTGCAGGGGGGGCCGAAGCCTCGCGACCAGCCTTCGCGCCAGCTCGTGTACACGCTACCGCAGGCCGTCGGGCCTGGGGAAAGGTGAGTCAGACTGTAAATAATAAATGTACATCACGGGGTAAAGGTACCTCTTTGTTACTCTTTGTCGACTCTCTGAACCCAGACCCATACGGCGGTACATTGGTGGCAGCGGTGGGATAGATAACATTGTTTACATAAATAGTGACGCCTTTTTTCAGATAATTCTGAGTTAACGTAACTCAAGTTAACTCTCGGTGGTGAAATCCCCCATAACATAATCCACCGATTATGTTAAAGATGATTTTAGGAACAAGCCCAAGGTTAACCAAGTTTTGCAGCTAGAAATACGATTTTGCGTACGACGAAATATGACGTTTTATTTTAAATCTTTACAAACCAACAGGATTTTCTTTATGACTTGCCAGTAAACTTTAGCTGGAAAATTGTTTAAACTCTGAATCAATTAGAGAAATCAAAACAGACACTTCTCTAACCCTCTGTTCGGGGAGATAAAAGATCTTGGCCACCCATAGGCCCCAAGAGGGCCGGGGGTCACGATGCCTTCCGTCCTACCACGTCCGCCAACTCTTCTTGTGGCAGCATCACTGCAATGACTTTACTATCACAGGTGTCCTTTCCACAGGATATAATCCTCAACCCTTCCATTTGGCTACCAGAAACGAGGTTCGAAGAGTGTCTGGGTGCTCAATTCACCTTTTTTTTTTTCTTCATTATTTTTTGACGGCAGTGAGGCAGTGATCAACTCAGGAACCAGCCTCTCGAGCACCCCATTTCCAATTGCTTTCATTTAACAGTTACATCACTCGTTTCCTTGCCTTGGCAAAGTTGTGAGGTGAGGAGAGAGAAAGTTAAGGTTCATCTTTGATTTGGCAGAGAACCAGGAATGCGATTCAGTAATTAATTTTTTTTTTTACATATTTGTGCCAAAAGAAAACGAGCTGCGGGTACCTGTTACTTAAACGTATTCACTACGAGAAATTGTATAGTCGCGAACATATCCCACAATAATAGATCGGAGGAGAGCAACTGTTGAATATATTTTGTGAGGAAAACATTGAAAGTTAGGCCCGGCGCACACTAGGGGAAAAAAGACGCCGACGCGCGTATCAGCGTCCGACTCTGGCAGTAAAAATACATAGAACTCTATGGGGCCTTTCACATCGGACTCGTACGCGAGAGTCGTCTCTTCCCCGCGCGTCGGCGTCTTTCTTTTCTAGTGTGCGCCGGGCCTTACGCGGCACGGATGGAAGTTACAGAAAAAGCCTGCGAAGTAAATACAAACACACTTATCACGGCCCAGTGACAATGATTGGAAGACCAGAGTTGGCGTATTCACGTACTCGTGCTGTACGAGGGCGTGAAAAGCAATAACCCTAAAAAATCGTAATCAGTTATAAATCCCATTTAACTGTTACATTCAATGACTGCGACATTCCATGACAGTGACATTTCATCACTGTGACCAGGGGGGCCTGTTCTGTAACATTTCTGTATTCCTAGGAATATCCTTTCCACCCGCCCGCCCCGAATTAAATCATACGTTGATGGGGAGGACAGGTGGAAAGAGACAGTGATAATGACAGTTAAAAGTTATAGAACAGGCTCCCAGGGCCGTATCTATGGAGGACGTAAAGGATTCGCACCCAGTGGAACCACTCAATGTTTTTTTTTGGAGCCAATTTCTCTCTCTCTCCCTATCTTAAGGTGGGGTTTCAGGCGGATTTCCTCAACCCCTTCCCAGTCGCTCCTCGCCCAAACTTCGCACATCAGTTTTGGCTCCATTTCTGCACCAATATTCGATTTCAAAGTCTTATTTTAATCTTCAGGAAGTTCTACAGTGACGTTAGATCTTGCTTTTCCAAATTTCATCCCTGACATTTCCTTAAAACACATTTGAATTCTGAAGTGTTTTGGGGTCAGAGCGCATGCGTCATAGCGCACAGTGTGTTGAACGTGAGGAATGCGCTATTGGATGCCTCAAGAAGCTGGAAGGGTATCAAAAATTGTGTGCATTGCTTCGACGCATGCGTTGCTGAAAGTTGAAAAGGTGTGTTGAATTGAAAGAGGCCTCTTTCAAGACGAAAGCGCACAAGTGGAGACATAGCTTTACCCACTCTCTCTCTCTCTCGTGGATATAGCGGCGGAATAGGTCCGGATTGAGCGAAACACCGAGGAGTTTCCTTCTTCAATGAGCCAAACCCGCGAAGTGAAAATGCACGGGAAGAGCAGAACATTTATATAGCCTCTTAAACAAAGACCTACAGCTATAGCAATGACATCATTCAAGATTTTTGAGGCGTGCACTATTAGCACATTCCTTAAGCTAGATGGATATAATGAATAAATCTGTCGCCGGTATTTTAATTATCAAATTAATTAGACTGATATTATCCGGACGACAATTGGAAGGGCATAGCCCAACACGATTCGAGTTTCGAGAAAAAATGGCTCCCCGGCGGGATTTGAACCCGCAACCTCTGGATTACCAGTCCAGCACGCTGCCATTTGCGCCACGGAGACGCCTATGAGAGGTCGTACTCCGAGGGATAAGCTAAGCCGAACCCCACCCAGGTCCATTGTCTCCAGCTATGTCTCCACTTGTGAGCTTTCGTCTTCCTTTTTTCATTCAACACACCTTTTCAACTTCCGCCTTGAACTTTCAAGCAACCCAAACAATTTCTGATACGCGTCCAGCTGCTTGAGGCACGCCATGACGCATGTCTCACGATCAACACACCGTGAGCTCCGACGCATTTCTCTGACGCACGCGAAAAGGTACAAGTAAAGACATAGCTTTTGACTTGCGTTAGAGCCGTGTGAAATACGTAAAGTTTAATTTTTTAGCGGGCAAACCCCGCGAAGTTGATTTTTAGCGTGCCAGTTCCGTTAAAATGTGATTTCTGGAATAGCCGTACTGGTGGTAGGTATTGCTCTTACTTAACGGAGCCAAAGGTGGAATTAGTTCAAGAATCAACCAAAACCCATTAAATTGGGATCTGAACGTGTAAAATCTATGTGAGCTCTAAAAAACGCGAAGTTCCTGTTTTGGAGGGCCGGGAGCGCTTGCGTAGGGCGGGTGCCGACGTGGACAAATAATCAACAACGAATGATGAAGTATGAGCGGCCCCCATAAAGAGGATTTGGCACACACAACAAAAACTTGAAACATTATTTGGTGCAGTTATTTGCCCCCCCCCCCCGAAACTTCACGGCTATTGGTCCGATGAACTCACAGTTATTTGGCTGTTGTCCTTTTAAAAGCGGCAATTTTGTAACTATTGGCCTCCTGACTGCCTTTTCACGGCTATTTATCCTTCGAAATTTACAATTCCGTCGCTTTTCATACCTAAAACTCTAATCTCGAAACTCCTCACGAAATTCGCAATATCGCGGCTGATGTACTCCGAAACTGTCCCTTGAAAACTAAATATCCCTCGAAATTTGCATTTCGCGGCTATTTATTCCTGCCTCCTCCACCAGTGCAATTTCACGGCGTAAATCGTCCATAACGTACAAGTTCGCGGCTATTCATCACCTAAACTCACAATTTTTCTCCTGATTATTATTCAAAACCAAACATTTTTCCGCTATTGCTCCCAAGTATAACTTGCAATTTCGCCCTACCTAAATAACACACAACCATTGTGAAAGGGAGGCTTCGTTGGGATTGGGGTGCCTTCCTCCTCCGGTTGCCGGAGTTTTGCGGTCCGGAGGTTTGCGGTCACCATAAAAAAAAAGGATAATCCTACACCTCTATAGGATAGTAGAAAGAAATGCCTTGG
>CM075943.1:1229539-1357619 GCA_038030265.1 Corythucha ciliata | reverse complement strand
GCAGAGGTTATTAGGTCTATCAGAAGCCGTTTGCCCTGGTAGGAAGCTCTCTTGGATCTCTGTCCACTGTGGGGGTGCTAGTTTATGCTCACCTCAAGATGTAGCGGCTTTCGTTGAAAGATACTGCTGAGATGATCAAGAAGCGATCGATTGATTGAGAGCGAAGGAGATGTTGATGGTGAGTGACGATGGTTTGAGTAAGTGGCGAAATGGAGCTCGTTTGCTCGGTAATTGCTGCTCGTCGATTTGAGGGTTGAAGAAATGCAGTGCGTTGATTTGAGAGGGCTCAGCTTGCTGCAGGGCCAGGAACTCGTGCGAGTATATTATCTCGAGCAAGCGAGTCCTGAAGCCGTGGAGCTGAACCGGAGTCTGGTGCCGGGTGAGTTCGGCAAGACCGGGAAATGTTGTTGATGTTGAGCGGCGCGTGGTGCTCATTCGAGCCCATGAGATGATGGTTGAAGCCTGAAGAGAAAAGAGCCGTCGTCAAAGATATTGCAGAGCAGTTGAAGACCGGATGGTTTGCGTAGCGAGGGGAGCTGAATTTTCACAATTTTGTTGGGTTTTAGTCGGGGGTCACCAATTTATAGAGAAAAGGTGGCTCTATAATTAAATAAATAAATTTGGATGTGATGATGAGAGAGCGCATAGCAAGTGGGGCGCAGACCCAAAAACCTGCTTAAGTTTTTACCGAGCAACCATCCGCTCAATTATAGACTTTGGAGCTTTATTTTATGGCAATGGAAATAAGGAAAGACTAAATGCGATCGATAGATGCCATACGAATTTGCCTTGGGTATCTCAAAAGCACGCCTATCGACGTGATGCAGGTCGAAACAGCAGAAATGCCTCTTAGCTTGAGAAGGATGATCCTAACTGACAGGTATACGATGAATGTCCTATCTTTCAAACCTCAGATATCAGGTAAATTGACTCAACTGGTCGGAATGGTAGCAACATATGCATACTGGAGAAATAAACCGCGGCCTCTCATGGTCGATAGTTTCAACAGAGTATCTGAATTCAGCATGATCACGTACAGATCCTACACCTATCCCATATACGAACATGCCTTTACCATGGTAACCGAGGAAGTAGACACCATTTGTTTGCAAAATTATAAGGATACATTACCGTACACCGTTAATGCTATATTCAAACAAGATATACACGGCACAATCCCTGACCACACTTTGATATTCACAGATGCCTCGAAGAAGGGCGACCAAGTGGGGGCAGCAGTGTACGATCCACTCAATGACGTTGTCAAACAATTTAAACTAAATCAATATATGTCAAGTGCTTCAGCCGAAATAGTCGCAGTAATCGAAGCGGTAAAATACATTCGAAGTCTTTCAGCAGGAAAATATGCAGTTTTAACTGATTCTCGGAGCCTGGTAGAATATATGGATAATACTCAGTACAGCTCGTATTCCAATCATCTGATACTAACCTTAAAAGCAGAAGTGCTAACACGTAACAAATCACAAGAGATCAAACTAGTTTGGGTGAAGGGACACGTCGGCATCACGGAGAACGAGGCAGCAGATAGGCTGGCTCAACAAGCTGCCATTCAAGGTGTTGCAACTCCTTATAGACAAGACTGGAACGAAGCACGTTGACATCATGGGAAGACCAGTACAATACCGGTACAAAAGGACGGTTCTACAAATCACTCTTAACAAGGGTCGGTGGGCATCCTTGGTTTTATTTAGCTTCACCAGGAAGTAGAGAGATAAAGATAATGTGCAGACTAAGATCGGGACACGCTCTGTGCGGGTCCTACCTGGCAAAAATTGGCAGAAGAACGTCAGAAAAATGCAGTGAGTGTCTCGAAAAGGAGGACATGAAACATATCATACTCACGTGTAAGAAGTTTGACAGGCAGAGACAAGAAATGTTCGCTCAACTATCACCAATTTTAGACCTGCCATTCGACTACAATTCCATAAAAATCACATAATCAAATATCAAGGATGCGAAAATAAGAATATAAAAAAAAAGTAAAATAACTAAAGAAAATTTTTCCTTGAATACTCACTAATTAAAACAATAAATAGCAATAAAAACATCAAAGACATCAATAAACAATAAATAAAAACATAACCATGTATTAACATCAATAACTCAGTAAAACTCGATAACACCAATAAAAATATATAATATACACCTATATTCAATAATAATCAACATTCAACTATTATTTAACAAATATAACATAAATAAAACCCCAACAGTATCACTACTCAATAACAAAACCCAAGAACCCACAATGACACATATCTAGGCAATAAGAATAGTAGTAAGAAGAAGAAGAAGAAAAAGAAGAAGAAGAACAACAACAACAACAACAACAGCAACAACAAACAAACCAACAACGTAATATCTCACATAAATGCAATGGCTGTATGAGGCACTTTCTGTTGAGCATTTCTCGACTCAGTAATGTTAGACAGTTTAAGCGGTCGCCTTTTAGGGACATTTTTCAAAGTCTTTCGATTTCGATTTGGGGGGACGAGGTTTATGAGGCTTTCAACCAAGTGTCCATTAAACAGCTTTGTCCCGTTTTTTTTTTGTTTTTTTTCGACCCGTAAAATCTAATATTCACACTACGCAGAGTTGGACGCTTGGCCGCAAAAATTATCAGTTCGGCACAAACACAGATTTCCTCCGCCCAGTGCTCGCTTCATTGCTTAGAGAAATTTCAGAATGTATAGCAGTATAAGCCTCTAAAAACTGAGTACCTGTCCGTTAAATAGAGAGAATTCTGCCTAAAAATCTGTACCTACTTTCCCAAAATAATCGAATCTGTTCCATGATTGACAACAAAGGAACTCCATAATCGAACACGAGCTGGATTGTGTTGTTTAGAGAGAAAAAAGGCAAATTGGCTCTCGTAATTGACTCCAATTTTACCTGCGGGAGGGCCGAAGTACATTTATTTTTTGGCGAGAATGTACATCAGGGGATCTTTTATGCTGGGTGGTAATATCCCAGAACTAACTCAACGAATAAACTGCAATATTTGTGTCAAGTTTTAGTTACATTTCTATTCACACAGGCTTATCACAGGTTCAGTCACGTAGATTTCAAGTCCATTTTCGGCAGAAATATCCCAAGTTCCCCCCTGCCCACCACCAGTCTCGTAGTCTGTATTAAGTTTTCCGCGTTTGTAGCGATTTGCATGCTAATGCTGGTCGTGTTGCTCTGCTTACATTCAAGT
Source organism: Corythucha ciliata (assembly GCA_038030265.1). Taxonomy (NCBI): domain Eukaryota; kingdom Metazoa; phylum Arthropoda; class Insecta; order Hemiptera; family Tingidae; genus Corythucha; species Corythucha ciliata. The sequence continues at coordinate 1,354,399 of CM075943.1, read as the reverse complement.
AATATAGGTAGAACTGATAATTTTGCTACGTAAACAGTGAGAAGATAGTAATGTTTACGCTGGTAGCATAAAATGACCATGTTGCTGGAGCCAAAAAAAAAAAAAAATCGCATCTATATGAAAAAAACAACAACGACAAAGATGTTTTTAAAAGAGAAATTTAATAAGCCCCTCGAGGCACTACGCAATCATCTAAAACCAAAACAACAACAACAAAATGTACGGGTGAAACTCGAACAACCCTAAACAAATCTGGTAGAAGAAATTCTGCCCATTCGGGCGGTACCCTCTTTGATGTTGAAGCTTTGGTTGCCTAAGTACGAGCGACATTCTTTTAGCAAAGTGCATTTTGGATTCCTAATATTTACATATTAACGATTTCCTTGATACATTGGACTAGGGTGATAGGCTGTTAACACCAAGAGACCACGGAGAGTAAGTGGAAAGCTCGTTAGGTTCATTCGAGGATTTCCGTGTTAGCCTGTTCCCGATCCATTTCAGTAATAATCACCAATGACCATCGAATGAACATGAGAAAACTCGTCGTGCCAGAGTCTGAAGTAAATTGTGAGTGGAGGGAGACCGTTATACACACAAAGAGCACATAAAGACAAAGGCATTTTTGGTTGTATCGTAGGCCTTGAAAGTGAAATTTTAGCTTTTCATAGTGAAACTTGTTTAAGAGCTCAGGACTGTTGAAAGTTTAACATTACGAGACTTTCCTTTCACGTTTCCGGTACTTCCTTCCTTCTTCGGAGTAAACGTTTTTGTTCTTTGTTAAAGCACAAGAATTAATATATCAAAAGCCGCAGAATAAAGATGTGGGTTCATATCTAATAAATTTAACGTCTTGTCTCTCTTTTTTCACTAATGGAGCCTCCCTCCACCTCATGCTGCCACTCTTCACCACCACAGAAAACTCTTTGATAGACTGGGTTTCTCTTATGGTAACACTTCTCCATAAAAGAAATGCTCCCCACAACTCAAGGCTTCTCATACTCCAAGAGGCTTCATTGTCTTGCACAATGAAAAACAACAACTATAACAAAGTTGTTGGATGTTCAACTCATTTAATTCTTATTCTTTTTGTTTTACAACGTTTTCCAGTGATGCGGCCTGCTTAAATTCCGACAATTGAATAAAAGCTAATTCTCCTCTCCTCTTCTCTTCATTGATGGAGGGGGAGAGGGTGACACCACGAAAAAAAAAAAATCAAATAAGTTGAAATAAACGTAGCTGTGATTTAGAAGGGCCTCCTGTCTGTTGAAAGACGAAGGGATTGACAAAACTAATTTCAAACCGTAATGGAAAGGAATGAACGTTAAGGATTCTAGCAGACTGGTCAAGGCGCGTCATCCATTACCGGCGTCGACACCATCGTTGGTTTGGAAAGGAATGGAGAGGCTTAGCGCGCTTGACTCCCCTTCTTGTGCTTGTGTTTATCCGCTGTGATAAACGGGAATTGAGCCAAGGCGTCTGAGATATTAAATTGTTCCAACTGAAGTAATATCAGTTCCCAAGAGTCATTTTAAACATAGACAGAAGCGGATTGCCTTATATTATTTTTTGTCAGAATTATTATTCGTTCTTTTTATTCAGGGAAGAGAGTTATGAAGCGTAGAAGGGAAAATTCAAATAACAACATGATCTTTTATTGATTTGGGTTGAATAATCAAACACTGAAAAACCACGCTCGGATCGTTCCCGACCAAACCATTTGTCCTTTGTTCAAATTTTCCTTTTCGAGGAATATTAATCCTTTCGCGAGTAGCAATGAATCAGAGTCAAAACTCGGATTGGAAAACGAGTTGCATCATACCATAGAACACTGTGCCGTTAACACAACAGCCACTCAACAACCCCCCCCCCTCCAATCTTTCAATTCATTGTCTATCTTCGCGGCAGTCTTTTGTTCATTTCACCTAACGTGAACACTCTCCCTCCATCCAGAACCCCAGAATTTCCCTCATCATGGGTACGGTTAATTCAGTCTGCAATGAAATAAGGGGAATAGGTAATGAGGTACTGAGAGGATTGTGAGTGAGAGAAACCTTGTCGGTTACTACATTTGTCACAAACAGTGCCATTTCCAAATGATGGTTCCCGGGGTAGAACGGCTTTAATCCACTTAAACTAAACTTATAGAAAATTGAATTCAAAATTTTTCAACTCGTAAAGTTTTTTTTTTTACTCGAAGAAGAAAATAGGCCATAAATAAGTCATAATTTGACCAGAAATTCGTATATTAGAAAACATAGGCAACCATCAGCTGCTTGGGCGGACTGGCCTGTATCCCCTTCTTCCCTTGGGCGCGCGTTTTTCTCTTGTACGGTATATTTCTTACTGTGTTTCTGAAGGTCTTAAGCCACTTAACGCTTTTATCGAATCAACTAAATTGTAGTACACAGGACAAACTGCCAAATGGCTTCACAAGATACATTCGTAGCAAAAGTGGGCTGAGGTCGTTTTTCCCTGGAACCCTTCAAATAATTATTAGTCTGGTCAAATAAGGGTTTGTAGACAGACTTTTCGCCAACAGGGGTTTTACTTCGGGAATCGATTCAGGCATGTTAGGAGGTGATTATGCTAAAAGTCCCCACTCCTACCTAGCGAGCTAACCTCAGGGGGAGGGGGTAAGTGTGGCATTTTTAAGGTTTTCGCATATAATCTCAAAAGCAAGTCATTGGATCGGGTCAAGCACTAAATCCACTATGAAAGCTGATGTGATTTGCGACAACTTTTGTCCCTAACATTTATTCGTGAGTTCAACCATTCACGATGTACTGGCTCCTGAAATCTGTAGTTAAACTAAAATGATACAGTTGTGAAAAAGGGGCTACGGTGGCACCGTTGAATGATTTGCCTGATTCGACAAAGCATTCCTGTTGTAGACACTCTAAAATAAGAGAAAATATTATTTTTCGCAAGATAATAGAAGAATTGTGAGAATATTAGCGTGCTGTTCGCCGCTACTTAAGCCTGTGATATCCCCCGACAGACTACTTAGAGCTCAACCAAACCTACTACGGTGACTCCCGAGCACAAATACCAAGTACCTTTGGGGTCGATGACTCAAAGTACCTAAAAATGCTGGTACTTCCCCCCCACACGTGGGATAACAAAAGATTGCCACAGCCCGTTATAATCATTTTACCTCGGCCAAAGTTGGCATGGAAACTCATTCACCCAGTTACTAAGTGCCACTGGGGTCTAAAACATAATGTAATTGAAAGTACTTGCACTTCTCCCCGCGAATGTTGCATTTAGAAAAATAAAATGTATCACTGCTCACATATTCCTTCGGGTTTCAGTGAATAAAAAGTGACGCATTAAGGCAGGTATACACTTAAGAACCTGACACGGACAAGACAGACTACGCATGGATTTTCATGCGTCATAAATCAGAGTACTGCTCATTGAAACCTGATGAATGGAGCGCTGATAGTAGTATTTCACCTCAATTTGTTTTGAATTGGCCCGCGTTTTTCGTTCAACTGAGGCATTCTATGTGGGTATAAGACATTTTAAAAACGAGTTGATACTTCATGCAGATAGAATGCCATTCTATCGAATATATTCGAGTCTCCGAAGCATCTGGAGACAAATACGGCCTGAACAACTGTTTCTTCTTCCAGATTGCTTAATTTGAACCTCAGATGGTCGAAGGAAGGAACATGAATACAGGTGTTTCAACATTTCAGGGTGCCTATTAATAAAAATGGAACGAGAAATTGTGGTGAACCCTTCGTCGCCAAAAAGTGTAAAATATTGTTTTTGTTGTTGTTTTTGCTTTTGAATTGCTTATTTCTTTACCTACTTTGGGTTTTTTCAATTCTCCCTTCTATATTGATCAAGTTGGTGTTAGTGTGGTCCATTACCGTGGGACCTTATTAGTGATGGGTCAAGGGAAAAAACCCATTGGGAATATTCCCGTTTTTTGGGAAAAAACCCGGTTTTTTCCCAAGAAAGTATTTTCCCACCCGAATTGGGTTTTTATTAGTTCAATTTGAATAGAACTTATCACTGCAGAAATTAGAGAATTCAGCCTCGAAGCGTGAGTTTTTTTCCTCGCGCAGCCTCTTTTAACCTTTCCCTCAACTCTGAGAAGTCTCTATCTGCTCCATAGAGATAATTCATCTCGCATTACGCCACATTGAGCTAAAGGTCGCTGAAAATTTACCTCGGTCGTCACTTTCCAAGAATGAACAGTCCCTGATTCTAGGAAAACTGAAAGACAGAATTGACTCCAGCGTTAAAAGTAGTATTCATTACGCTGCGACACTCCTGGGCCCATCATCATAGGGGACGCTGCTGAGCAAGACGAGCAAATAGAAGGCATTAAAAATTCATAAGGTTGCCACACAGATGAAGGTTAATGTCGACAAAGCGATGGTGGATTTGGCCAACTATCGTTCCAAGGATGGACTCTGGGGGAAGACATTTTTGTGGGAAAGTGCCTCGGCGGTCACGCCAAGTGTTTGGTGGCAAGGACTTTGTTCGACTTCAACTTTGTCTTCCGTTGCGGTTAGAATTTTATCAGCTGCGACAGAAAGATCCTTTAGCACGTTTTCTTGAATGAACAGCAAAAAAAAACAAAACAAAAAAGTTTAACGACTGATCAAGCCGGAAAACTGACCTATCTGTCCCACAATTGGAAAATTCAAAATCTTCGAAGAAGCAAAAACAGAAAGCAGTGACTCCTCAAACCTTCTTGGACGCTGGGATACCGAAAACAGGTTCGGCAGGCAAATTCACACTTCATTTTTCAAAGGTCCAACGAAACTGATGCAACGGCATCTGAATCATCATCATCGTCAACAAACGAGGAAACCTCTGGCGATGAATTCCAATAGAAAAATTATTCGATATTTGGTGGCAAGGCTCGGCTTCAGCTTTGTCTGCCGTAACGGTTAGAATTTTAACCATTTTTGTGTAAACAGAGAGTTCGTATGATTCTATGGGTGCAATAAATACCTATAGTCGTTTGTTTATTATTCATTTGCTGAGTCTGTTGCAACATTCAGTGAAAAACGGATAAAAACCCAGTATTTTCCCAAATTGGGTTTTTTCCCGGTTTTTTCCCAGGGAAAAAACCCGAAATTTTATTTTCCCGGTGTAAACCCATCACTAGACCTTATATGCTTACGTACTAGGGCCTTATTCTCTAACGAAATAGAAACTGTGTTTAAATTAGAAACAGTAAAATATCGTTCAAGAAATTAAGAAATCTGAATGGAAACATATGATTCTTGAAGAAAGCAATGGTGACAAAAGTTAGTGAATAAGGCGCCTGCCGACTTATTAATTGCACAGCGAGTTGGAACATATGATGCAGATCAGGCTACAACATTGAAGACAGTAAAATTAGAGATACTATAGATACAGGTAAAAGCAATGTTTGATAAGACTGACGCCATTTCTGTTCTGGATAAGAAAACCGCTAAAAAGAAGTATATTTTAAAAATTTGTTTTTCTGTGTTTCACAAATTCTTTTAGTCAGCGTGTAGTATAGAAAAGAAACGTGCATTACCGGCACGAGGAATATTGTTGTTCCAAACTTTTCATGCGCTAGGTGAGTGTTATTGTAAGAAATAACTTTATTTTATAGAATTCAAGGGTTGCAGTTCAGCTACTTTGATGTTTAATTCGAATCATGTTTCATGTTAAACTTTGAAGGGCTTTCGACGCTCCAACAACTTACTCGTAATGCATTCGTATTCGATAGTAAATAATGTTTCTTTCGACCCTACATCGAACCATCATTGATTACAAATTTTCGGGCACATCCATAACGGCGTAGCCAGACCTTGTTCCAGGGGTGGGGCTTCTCAGGAGCCAGATGTCAGATGCATCATAACATGGTACGTGTGTAACGTACATTACAATGTTGCAACATAATCCTGCCTATTGCATTCAGAGAATAGTTCCAGCGTGAGGGCTAGGGTTGCCAGATACCCGAGGATCTATGTTCGGAGAGTGACCAACTGGTTGTGTAATAGCCATTTACTGCTGTGTGAAACAGTCACTTTTTTGGGTGAATTAGCCGGTTTTTGAAAAATCACGATTCCGGGGTTCCTGCTCTGTTTCAGAGATAAAACTGCTGTTTTTGGTAAGTGAATTTCTGATTTTAGAAACAGCTTTTCTGACGTTGTCTATGGTTTATGAACATGAATGGACATTTCCATGATGAATAGCCAGTTTGAGGAGCCTATAACTGTTGCCGAACCTAGTTAGTTTATGTGGTGACAAAAAGTCAAGTTTTTTGACATTAGTGTCCTTCTCTGTGGGGAAATTGACAGCTTTTATACGTTAGAAGGCTTATACCAACAGCTTTGAGTACGGTCGTCTCTAACCGAGTTTTGTGTTCCGTGAGAAAAATAACCATTTTTTTTTTATTTTATTTTTTTCAGTAAATTAACGACCTCGAAAACCGGCTTTTAAGATTATTTCTTTTCAGCTAATTTACTTTTTCTAAAAGGAAATTCATACTCAGTGTGGTTAAAGTGAAAGAATCATGACTAAATTGGATTAATTGCCAGAAATTCAACTGATAAATTAGGTTCACAGACTTTCTTCAGTTAGATTAATGGTTGGTTGGTGGTCAGTTGTCTCACTGGATTCGCTTTTAAGTATAGGGGAGGGCAACATCCTCCTCTGGCTATGCCCGTGTATCGTTCTACAACTAATCAGTCATACGAACTGTTTTTTCTTATACCCACTCCATCCGAATGATTCGGAACATTTATATGCCTGTTAACTTGAACTTTGAACCCACCCTACCCCATCGCGTTCAAAGTCACCCAGTCAGTGGGTATCCGGACAAATGGGTGGGCCGGGAATTTACTCTAAAAATTCCCCGCTTCATTTGCAGAGATCCTGCTCCTGACAAATTGGGGACCCACCGTAGAGATAATATAACTTATACGCAGGGGCGGACTGGGGTGTCGAGGCGCAGGGGGGGCCTTGATTAAGGGGGCGCCGGTTGCATGAGCTTCAGTTTACGACTGATAACGCAGTGGCGTAGAGTTTGGGGGTATAGGTTGGGGAATACATAGCCATAAATTGGCGTCTTTTCTCACTTTTAACCTCAAAGTTGCCTTCAGAAGCCACGAATTGGCGTATTTTCAATTTTTTATGCAAATTGAAATTTTTCACAATTTTAGCCACGAACAGGGGTGAGCAAATTACAGCTTTTTGAGTAATTAATTACAAATTACTTCCAAAAAAGAGGATTAATTACAAATTACCAATTACTTTTCACTTCCACGAATAATTACAAATTACAATTACTGTAATTGAATTACTTTTTCAATTACCAATACCCAAGAGCTGGATTTGTGGAACACGCAAGCTTCTTGCTCTTGTTCACTGTCATTTTTTTAGTGCGTCCAGCCAACAATCGAACGTCAGAACAGATCTTTGAGATAGGAAGCAGGAACAGCATAGCCCCAAGATGCCAAGCGCGTCGAATGAGTAGGGTAGCGAAATGTCCGGGGTCAAATTTGCTAATTTGGCTAATTTTGCCCCACATCCCGGCCTGCGAACTGCCACGGGGAATCCCGGATAGTCATAGTCCCGGATTCTTTATGTGTTTCTTTGAAATAGTGCATGCGATACCTAACTCTCAAAGAGCTTTGCAATGGCAGCTTCATATGGTTCGATATTTTTGTGCTTTGAGAATTTTGAGGTTAGAGCTATTTTGATTAGAGTTTCTTGTGGTTCGAGCTTTTTGTGGTGTCAGCTTTCTGTGGCTCGAGCTTTTTGTGTTTGGGGCAGGGGTGTAGGTACGGGGGATATGGGGATAGATCCCCCCCCCCCCCAGAGCCACAAGTATACGAACGAAGGAGCACTAGTACCATAACGAAGAGCACAATAAAATCTTCATGAGCGTTTCACGTTGAAGTTAGATTTAGCAGATTTTCTGGACTTGAAGCAGCCCGAAAAGGTCCGAGTACGTCCAGCTTTATCCTTGGACTTCAGACCCAACGCAGTAGTGTACCCAGGTACGGGAGGGGGGGGATTCACCCCGGACCCTCTATCAGACAAAAATCGGTAATATTCGTGGCTATAGCTGCTAAAAAGCGCTGATTAGTGGTCTCGCGATGCAACTTCCAGACTAAAATTAAGAAAAAATCGCTGATTCACGGTACATGGAGGCCATTCTACGAATAAATTGTGGAATCAACGCAAAAGTGTTATATTTGGGCAAGCCAATATTGACAAATAAAAGACGCTTTCAGGTTAAAATTGGACAAAAATGGCAAATTCACAACTGAAATGGCGTAAAATCGCCCATTCGCGTATGAAAAAGGGAATAGGATGGCCGCAAAATTAGCACAAAACGCTATTTCACAGCTGAAATTGGGAAAAATCGCTAATTGGCAATTTGCAGATATAAATTTATGGAAAAACGTTAATTCACGGATACGAATGAAGAAAATCACTAATTCGCCGCAAAAATTGAAAAAGTCACCAATTAGCGCAGCTGAAATTAAGAAAAACTTTCATTTTCAGTTCAAATTGTGGAAAAGTGCTAATTCTCAGTTAAAAATGGAAAAAATTGCTAATTTGCAGCTTAAATTGAGTCAAACGCCAATTCTTGGCAAAAATTGACAAAACTCGGTAGGTAATGCACGGGTTGGAGACGCTACCACGCTGCTAAAATTTAGAAAAAGCGAAAATTCGCAGCTAAAATTGTGAAACATCACTAATTCTCGAATTAAGTGTCTTGAAATTTATAGTTTAAAATTATGATTTTTTGACAGAAATGGATGTATTTTTTGGTTTGAAAAAAAATTTACATTTATAATTTAAATTCGCACCTTCTGAAGGCATTTTTGTGGCTAAAATTAAGAAAAATGGCAAATTCATGCATGGCTATAGTATAATGTTAAAAAATACGCTAATTCACGGCTAGAACTGAAAAGAAGCAATAATCTATACCTATAAAAGTTATACAGGGTGTAACGGGAAAATGGGGCATAATTGAAATGGGTGATTCTACATCACATGTGGGTCCAAAATGACTATATGGACCATGGTCCGAATATCAACCGTTTCCGAGAAAAAGTTTTCTGATTGTCAGTGCATCAGACGTTTTTTTTCGAAACTCGGTCGGTATCTTAGCAACCATTGATCCTGGGGAAATTTCAAGGACACTGTTGGAAAGAGCACAAACTTTTCTTCAAGATAATTGTAAAGTTGAGGTAGTTCGTGAAATTTGGACACCCTTAACGCTCGGCTGAATAGCCGCTTCCTTGAATTTCTCTATTCTTACTTGTCATTCAGCCAGCTGCCATTTTACTGACAGCTCTCGGACGAAGATGTTAAATGTTAAAAAATAAGCTAATTCACGGCTAGAAGTGAAAAGAAGCAATAATCTATACCTATAAAAGTTATATAGTTTTGCTAATGCGGTGGTAAAACGTGAAAAACCGCTAATTTGCGGGTAATATTTAAAAAATGAAATAATCAGCCTGGTCAAAATAAGAAAAAGGTTAATTTTAAGCCTAAAAATTGAGAAAATTGCTAATTTGCGGCTAAAAATGGAAAAAATCGCCAATTTACAGCTGAAATTGCGCCAAACGCCAATTTGTAACTGAAATTGAGGAAATTCGCTAATTCACAGGTTTGAAACGCTACGACGCGCCGCCGCTACAATAAAAAAAAAAAAAAACCCTGATTCGCGGTTGAAATTGAGAAAAATTCTTATTTGCACCAAAAAATGAATACACGCCAATTTGCGGATTCTGAAGGCAAGTTTTCAGGCTGAAATTGAAAAAAATGCCAATTTGTGGCAAGAAGTGAAGAAACCGCTAATTCGCGAGTAAAAATCGCTCATGCATTGAGTATGGTGGACCAAAAAAATCCTAATTCGTGAAAAGTCCCCCTATTTTGCGGCTAATATTGAGGAAAACACTTAAGAAAAACGTAAATTTCCAGCTGAAACTGAGAAAAGTGCTAATCCCCTGGTAAAAAAAATTAAAAATCGGTAATATGCTGCTAAAAATTGAGGAAAACGCCAAAACTAGTGGATAATTAAGAAACATCGCTCACGGGATCAAAACGATACTTTGCTGCTAAAGTTGAGAAAATGCGCAAATCCATGACTACGGGAGGGGTTGGGGCAAAACCGCTAATCTGCGGCTGAAATTGAGAAGAACTCGGCCAAAATTGAGAAAATCGCTAATTTGCGGGTAGAGTCCAAAAATCTCCCTTAACTGAGAGATTGAGGCTATTATTAGGCCAGCAAGATGTCCAGAGAGTGTGCTGGCTGGGTGGAATGATGACTAAAATGTGAAATTACCCGCCTCCTTTCAACCTTACGAAATTTCAATGTGATCCTTCCCCCCCCCCAAGACAAATTCCTACTTACGCCACTGGTTCGGGGTTTCGATCTTTGAAACTTTTGTACTGTTTTTCTCAAATTTCAAATTGGCAACCCTAAGCTCGAGGATATCGCTCGTATCATAATTGCTTTGAAACTATTTTTTTTAGAGGATTTCATGCAAAAACTCCTCCAAAAGCTCCAAGTAAGGCGCGAAATAGTATCCGCTGAGTTTTCGAAGTAATATTGGCTCTGAAGATGGAAATGTAAAAAATTGGGAATTGTTAACTACAAATTACTTCGAAAAAGTGCTTTTAATTACAAATTACCAATTACAATGGCGTGTAGTTATCAATTACAAATTACCAATTACTAATTGTAATTGAATTACGTAATTCAATTACTGCCCAGCCCTGGCCACGAATTAGTGATTTTCCTCAATTTTACCCGCGAATTGTCGATTTTTCTTAATTTTAGCCGAGTAGTAGCGTTTCTAAACCGTGAATTAGCAAATTTTCTCAATTTTGGCCATGAATTGGCGTTTTTCGCAATTTTAGCTGCAAATCGGTTTATTTTTCCAATTTTTAGCCGCAAATTAGCATTTTTTTACATTTTAGCACCGCGCCATATTTCGTTACTTTTAGCTATAGATCAGCGCTTCTTCTCAGTTCAAGCCGCGAATCAGAGGTGTTTTTTAGCATTTTTAGTTTTTCTCAATTAGCCACTTTGCCTTCAGAAGGCACGAAGGCGAGAATTTAAGTTATAGATTTTACCACAATTTTGTCCGCGAATTGGTGATTTTCCTTAAGTTTAGCCGAAAACTGGTACTTTTTCTCAATTATAGCAGCGCAGTAGCGCTTCTAGCTAGTGAATTCGCGAATTTTCTCAATTTTAGCCACGAATTGGCGTTTTCCGCAATTTTAGCCGCATATTAGCCATTTTTTTCATTTTATGTATTTACCGTAAGTTAGGAATTTTACCACAATTTTGTCCGCGAATTGGTAAGCACAGATATTCGTTTTTAATCCATTATTTATGATAATCTGACGATGGTCTGAGAGGGGCGCCACGCCCAAGGGGCGCGGGGGTGGTTTGGACACCCACTGTCCAAGGGGCAAGTCTGCCACTGCTTATATGTATAATATTATCTCTATGGGGCCCACCAATTTGTCAGAACTATAATCGGAAAAATTGGTGGCCACCGATTGGTCCGAATAGGCCAGCCGTTCGCTCCTCTCAAGGCGGGGTTTCCGAGTCATTTCTCCTGAGCTTATAGGCACGTCATTTGGAACAGGGTTTTCTCTGAGCGTTCGTTATTATTAACGAACGTATTATTTAATACGTTATTGTACACCCTGTAGATTATGATTTTATTAGTTTATTCTAATTCGAATTATTTTCCATACCGGGTGATTCTGGACAAGATGACCGAACTGTTAATGATTTTTTTCGGAAATAGGTACACTATTATTAGAGAGTGTCGACCGACCCGGGAAATTCGGGAAACCCGGGAAAAGTCCGGGAATTCTCAATGGTCGGGAAATATCCGGGAATCGCCTCTTGCTTGATTTGAAAATGAATGAGAATGGAACGATCACCATCCCGATCAATGTAAGTATAGGAAATATCATTTAATTTTACAGAACAGACCCATTGAAAACCAATCAAGGCTAAGATTGTGTGTAGGCTGTAGTTGTAGTGCGGAACTTAACGTCATCAACCCTGCAAACAATTATTAAACGATGACACTTTGATAGATTGTTATATAGAACTGTAAGATAATGTTAAGACCAGTTACCCTTCTGTTACCATTTGCAATCACAGCCCACCGCCCCCACCGGTGGCGGATCTACGCCTGTAGGCGGGTACATCAGACCTGAACGCCGGGGGCGAATTCCAAATTCCAAGCTGTTTGCGGGGGCAATTCGCTCCATTCCAGTTTGTAGGGTCCGCATTACTATTTCAGTATGAATAATTCAATACAGTTGCAGACTTGCGATGACTAGGCTGGCCGGGTATAGCCAATGGAAAGGGCGTGGACGGTAGATAAGTATCAAGTGGCGGAACTGCCTCCGTACCGTAAAGAACTCCACTGGGCCACTAATCGTAAGTATAAATTAACGCCTCCGCCTAAATTAGTCAAGTTAGGGAAAATATGTGAAAAGAACTTACTTCGCAAAGGCGTGAATATTTCGTGGGCTTCCAGCCGCCTCCTCGCCGGCAGTTGGCTTGCCACTTTTTTCTTCTCTCCGCCTCCGCGGGAAAAATAAAAAGTCGGTGGCCCGAAAGAGTGCTGTTGGTATAGTTAAATGCTGCACACCCGACCATTTCTATAAGTATTCGCTGAATGATCGTTCAATAAGAAAGAAATGAGAAACACCGAAATCCAATTTCAACCAACACCAAAGATAGTAGTCTGATACGTTGTCCAGAACAAAAATGGTGGAGCCCGGGAAAACCTTTATCAAACATCGCCTCTACTCGTCTTTATAGTATCCTTAGTAAAATCGGAATAACTGTTGTGATCAAGCGTGATGAGAGCAGTTTCGGTTAATATGACTGATAAATGTTGTTTTTGTGATGGGGAGCTTGAAGGGAGCACGATACAACTGACTGGTAAAGGACTTGCGTCACTACTGAAAGCCAGCCAAGGCAGGAATGATGGAAGAGAAGACAGTTTGAAAGGAAGAACCTCAGTGAAAGTTCATACGTCGTGCCGGAAAAATTACACAAGACCGAGCAGTATCTCAGCTCACGTGAAGAGGAATGATGAAGCCAACCGGTCTTCAGTCCCACCAGAAGTATCTTCACAAGTAAATTTAAGATCTGGACAATTTAATTTTAAGACATCTTGCTTCCTGTGTGGACAGTTTATAGGTGCTATCGACGAGTACACGAAAAAGCAAGAGCGCAAACCAATCCACTTGCGAAGTGCTGTCAGTTTTGTTCGTGCGGATAGCACTCACCAAAAATGTCGCGATTATTCTATCACCAGGAGCGATGCGTGGGGAGATGAAGTGGCTAGTCGTCTTTCCTTAACAAATGACCTCATAGCTGAGCTAGCAATTTATCATAGGAGTTGCATGATGAAATTTCCGAAGAAATTCGAATTCAAGGGTAGAGATTATGTCGGGGCAGCCATGGAAGATATTTATTGCTTTATGGAAGCAAGTATGGACTCCCAGTTCACATTCCAAGAGTTGCGTGGCGCAATAAAAGGAAAAGTGCCTGACGACAAAGTCATAAAGACCAAACTGTTAGAACGCTATGAAGACCGGATTATTGTAACGAAAGGGTCGAATAGATTTCGGCCACCTGTCGTCTGTTTCACTGATGGAGCATTTCATTTGATACAAGATTCATGGTATCATAACAAAGAAGCTAATGCTGCAGACGAACGATTAAGGATTGTTAAAACTGCTGCTCAAATAATTCGACAAGATATTCAGCGCCAAGCTTTTGATACTTCAGCATACCCTCCTCGTGACGATTTCTTAAAGGACGCAGAGAACTGTGTCCCTGAGACATTGAAAGTATTTCTCCAGGATGTTATGTTGAAGAAAAACAATTATGTTCCAGAAAATCAAAGGAATTGTGTTGCGGTTGCACACTCTATTATGGCTACTGTCAGGCCGAGGACTTTTTCATCATCCATACTAAACAGCTTGTCTCTACTGCTGTACAGAAAATACGCTTCCAAAAATTTAGTAAAGCTTGTGTCCAGCATAGTATTTTGTTCGTCATGTTATGACGCACAGGTCTTGGAAATGTCTGCCGTGCTCAATGCTCAACCCAAGTTTCAGCCAGAGTGTTTCACCCAGTTTGTCTACGACAATGCCGACTTCAATGTTAAAAATCTAGACGGAAGGAATACATTTCACGCGTTGGGAGGAATAGTTTGCGTATCCCCGACAATTTCAATGGAAAGAGGGTCTGAAATACGAAAGATAAAGAATCTACCGAGTTCTAATGAAGTGGGTAGAATGGGTGTTATTCCCCTTGAGACATTTCAAGCAGAAGAGAGAGGGTTCCATAACGTAATAGTCAAAGGCCTAGAAGATCCAGAAGAGCAAGGGCAACCTCTAAGTCACGATATTTTGTGGCTGTGTGCTAAATGGCTAGGAATTCCCGATATCCCGGAATGGAAAGGGTTCATGATTTCACTGACGCAAGGAATGTATAGACTTTTATAAACTCACCGCCATCAGACTACAACACAATTTACACGCGGCTTTGATATCTGCTAGAGATTTATGTGCGAAAATCCGTCAGAACTGCTTGGTAATAACGTTTGATCAACCACTGTATTTGAAGTGCAGAGAGATAGTTGCACTGTCTTCGGATCCTTGTCTGTCGAACGCCGTGGTGAGGCTCGGTGGTTTCCATCTTTTAATGTCCTTTTTGGGTTGCGTTGGATACCTGATGGGTGGCAGCGGCCTGAAAGAGGTGTTAAGTACAGTTTACGCTCCGTTATCGGTTGATCAAATGCTGCAAGGACATAGCTTTTCGAGAAGCATTAGAGGTCACTTTCTGGTTCAAACATCATTGAGCCAAATTGTATTCCGTCAAGTGAACGTAAGTGATGATTTAAAAAAAAGCGTCTATAGCATTCTTGCCAGATTCCTTGAAGAGCCTCCATCTCTGGAATCTCTACGTGACAACTACTGTTTGCAATCCATTGCTGAGAAAATGAGGAAAGTACTGACACAGCTTATTGAAAATGGTAGAACAGCTCAACTCTGGATTCAATAATTCAACATGATTTGTTTGGTAAAGGAGTACATACACGCAGAACGTTCTGGAAATTAGCAGTTGCACCTTACTTGCGTGAAAAAAATGATTCCTTACTTCCACGCTTGTGGGCATTTTCCCTACGCGAAATCTTGCCATTTGTATCTGCAACACATGCAAGATCTATCCTCAAAAATGACGCCGCAAGAATACTCGAAGTTTATAGATGAGGGCTACTTCACGATGAGAAGATCAAATCGTTTCTGGAGCGGAGTTTGGTCGGACGTGACGATTGAAGTCACTCTGATGTGAGGTTTCAAGAGCCGAGGAGGATTAACTCGAGGTCGTGGGGTCACTGACAATGTCATAAGCAAGTGGGTTTTAGGAACAATTGCAACACACGATATTTGTGTTTCTCTTGAAGAATACTGTGGAGTAATATTTACGGCCAGTGAACAACACGAAGACTTCAGCCTCGCTCGTAAAACCAGGGATGCGAATGACGTGAAAAAAATACAAACATGGTTTGAAAATCATGATCCATTTCCGAAAACGCAATAAATCATGTCTATCGCTAGCGGCAGTGTTGGAGATGCGTCGATCACGTGCTATAACGCTGTAAAACTAGGAATGCATGCTGTAAGAAAGATAGCAGAGACAACTTTCTCCCACATCAAGCTATCCCGAAAGGACAGGGCGTTGCCATTATCTAGCTTAACAACGTCAGTAAAGGTACAAGGTGATCCTGTGTTGATAGATCCTCTGCTTATTTTCCAGAGAATATCAATAAATAAGCAATCTGACGAGAACTTACAGAAGTATCTTCAGTATGAGTTAGCACCGTACCCATTAGCCCTCTTCGATGAAGCTGGTATGAGAAAAACTTCAAAATCTGTTCTGTACTCGGCATTCCAACCATGCAATGACATTTCGCTAACAGAGTTTGACGTAATTGTGGACGGAGGATTTCTCTTGCATCGTGTGGTATGGCCAATCGGATTCACGGTTTCGTCCATCTGTGACGCTTACGTGAAATATGTTCAACGCCACTACCAAGGCATTTCATGTACAGTTGTTTTCGACGGTTATAACAACAAATCGAACAGCACGAAAATTGCTGAACAGAAAAGACGCTACCGTTCAATAAAAAAGTCTGTTGACATATTTTTTTACAAAAGATACGGTCATATCATCCAAGCAGGAAGAATTTCTTTCCAATGAACGCAACAAGTCACAATTGGTCGACATACTCCAAATCCAGCTTCAGAAGAATGGAATTGCTACGGAAAAAGCAGAAGACGACGCTGATGCATTGATTGTTAATTGTGCGTTTAAAAAACAGTCAAAAAAGGTAGCAATTGTAGGTGAAGACATAGACCTTTTGGTCGTCTTAATGGGATTAACACCTCTTCACCGCACCATAATGTTGCATAAGCCCAGTCGCGGAAAAGGTAAAGCAGTCACATTTTCAAGCAAGGAGCTTCAAGGGTGTGGGCTAGACCACATACTCTTCATACACGCATTTACTGGTTGTGACACTACTTCGGCTGCCTATCGCAAAGGAAAAATTAAATTCCTTCAGCTATACAAAAATTATCCAGACGTCAGGCTTGCTGCTGATATTTTCACGAGGGAAAATTCGTCTCCCAATGATGTTGAAGAAGCGGGAAAACTGTGCTTCCTTCGATGGTAAGGAGCAGATGAAGGCGAAAGCTCGTTGAACCACTTTCGGTACACTGCGTTCGTAAAATCAGTTTCAAACATAAAACCTAGCATATCTTCACTTACACCATCAGAGGGAGCGGTGAAAATGCATAGCTTTCGAGTCTACCATCAAGTACAGAAGTGGCTTGGACGAAATCTTCCCCCTCAGCAATGGGGATGGCGTACTAGGAGCACAATTGCGGGAGCAGAGGAATTAGAGCCGGTCACTACCTCACATCCAATCGCACCAAGCGAAATCCTTAATCTATTGTTTTGCAAATGTACCAAAGGTTGCAATGGCAGAAAGTGTTCCTGCAAGAAAGGTGGCATGTACTTCTCATCCAGTTGTCACCACTGCCATGGACAGTGCTTGAATAGAACGCCAAGTTTCGAAGATGAAGAAGACGATAGTATCGAAACAATTTCAGAGGCACCAGAAGGCCTTAACAAAGAATATCATGAACCACTGAATAGTTTCGAAGACAATGAATCACCTCAACCATCACCTCAACCATCACGCTTCAAGAGACCACGCACGAAATGAGAGTTCCTGTTTACATTAAATCAATGATTTTTTAAGCATAATTGAAATACATAATTATTACTTTGATACAATGACTTCCTTTCGAGAAACGTGCGAAATACGGAAACACGCCGCCCTTCTCCCACATCCTGAGGTTAGAAGTAAAACCCCCGATGGCGAAAAGTCTGCCTACAATCCATTTTTCACCATTGATTGACCTAATCAATGGTCATTAATCCGAGAACAGCTGATGGAATCCTTAAAAAATGTATCTAATGAATAGAACGGATTTTTACCAAAATTTCTCGTTCCATTTTGATTAACAGACCCCCTGGATCGTTTTGGACGTAAGCACCCTGAAATTTTGAAACACCTGTATTCATGTTCCTTCCTTGGCTACTGAACACACGACCATCTGAGGTTCAAATTAAGCAATCTGGAAGAAGAAACAGTTGTTCAGGCCGTATTTGTCTCCAGATGCTTCGGAGACTCGAATATATTGGATAGAATTGCATTTTACCTGCATGAAGTATCAACTCATGATCTTGTATCATGTGATTTTGCTGATTTCTCGCACTAAAATCCCATTTTCGCAGGTTCGACGGGCAATTTCGTGTGTTTTGGCTAGCTCAAACCGTGCTTGGCCCGCTCCAGACTTATATGGTGGGAGAGGAAATGCCAGGTCTGCTTACTGTCTTAGGTCTAAAATTTGAAGTTTATATCCAAAAGTATCACTTTTCGGGGGGGGGGGGGGCAGTTTCAGTTTTTCGACATGAAATCCGAAATAGAAGGCTACAAACGACCGTTTTCCAGCAGATATTCATTTTTTGACAGATAGTGGCCGTTTCTGTGCAAATTTTGTCTTTGATGACCGTGAATTGACGCGATTCTCACCTCCAGATCCAGTTATCAGCCTGCGAAAGGGCAACGGTGCATCTGATAGTTTCGCCAGTGAAGCTGCTCATATATCAATCAATCAATCAGTGAGCCCGTACTCGGCCACAGTGGCGGCGGAAGTCAGCAGGCATTGGGGGAGCAAGAATCTGAGTAGTTCAGATTTACATCCCCCCCCCACCACCTAGAAAATACCATTTTGCGAATCAATCATGCCTACATGTGCAAAAATACAATTCTTCGAGGCAAAAATTCCAAATCCTTTACCAAATTTACCGCCTCTTCTTAAAGAATGTTTCTGGGTTAATTTTCCCGAGTAATTTGAGTCCTAAAGACACAGTTTTCTAGATAAATGACGCTACATCGGCCATGAAATGGCGTCTTCACACCATTCAGAGCAGAAACTTAGTGTGAAAGAGCAAGAGTATGCCGTGAACAATAGCGTTTCGAGGTACGGTCGAGGGGGTCGGACCGTTCCGGGCCACCTGTCAGAGAGGGCACACGAAAAGCAAAAATATGAAAAAATGATGATATTTATGTTCATGTTCGTAGATTTAGATACGTGAAAAGGAGTTTTGGTATACGATTGGACAGTGACTTGGCTCCTTCCGACGATTTTCAGCCCATCCAACTTGGAGAATAGAACGTTTGGCTAACAGAAAGCGCAATTCTGACGGATAAAAATGAGAAAATTTGTGCCTTCTGGAAGCAAATTCGCGGCTAAGATAGAGAAAATGCGCTGATTCCCAAGTTTCATTTAAGGTCCTTAAGCAAATAAAATTGAGTAGGCGCTCTAATGTGCCGATGTTGGGGCGAGTAGGCGGCAAAAAACTTGGAAAAAGTGCTAATATTCGTGGTTAAAACTAAAAAAAAAAGCGCTCATTCCTTGTTTCTCGATGAAACTTTCAGACCATAATTTAGTAAAATTGCTGATTCTCGGTGTATAGAGGTATTTTACGTCTAAAATTTACCAAAAAACCGCTGTGCTGTTTTTGGGCCCAGCCCACGGCAAAAATTACGAAAACTTGCCTAATGCGTCCATGTAATTGAGTAAAAGCGCTAATTAGCCAATAACCTGCAGGAAAAACGTTAATTTTCGGATAAAAATGAAAAAAAAAAACACTTATTCGCAGCTAAAATTGAGAAAACACCAACCCGAATCTTCTAAAGGATATTTCGAGGCTAATCCAAAACCTTAATTTAATGAAATAGCCAATGTGGGGCTAAAATGTAAAACAAACGCCTTACTCGCGGCTAATATTGAAAAAATCACTAATTACCGCGTCTAAAATTAAGGAAAACTCTAAATTTCAGCTCAAATTGATAAAAATGGCTAATTTGCGGTTAAAAATTGAGCAAAACGCCAATTTGTAGCAAAAATTGATAAAAATCGCTAATTCATGGAATAATGACCTAAATGATATAATTTCACGTGCAATTTCAGAAAAGTGCTAATTCCCAGCTGCAAGCTGAGAACAGGCGCTAATTCGCGGATAAAATGGACAAAAATTCCAATAAATGTTCAAAATTGAAAACACGCCGATTCTCGGCTTCTCAATGCAACTTATTTGTGGCTAAAAGTGAGAAAAAGCATTATAAAAAAGAGCAGATACTAAGGGGGCTCATAGAGTTATCCGCCCCGGCAATGTGACAAGTCATCTTGCGTGTGCCAATCGAAATCAGGAACTAAGCGAGGGTGAACAAGACTTACGTCAATCGCACTAAAACTGCCTGTAGCCGATGTAAAGTGTGTTGGGGAGCCATTGTTCAGAGGTACAAGGGGCACTTGCTGAAGGATTTTTTCAAATATTACGCCTTTGGTCGAATTATGGCTGGAGCCCCATGCAGCATGATGCAGGTTGATATCAGCCATGACCAACGCAGGAGACGGCAAGGATTTAAGGAGGGTGGTTACTTCACTTTCCGCCCATGATGTGTTTGGTAGGTATAAACAGCAAATGGTTAAACGGATGGGGTATTCAATCTGCACTGCAATAGCTTGGAGACTAGTGTTTAGAGGAAATACCACTGGATGAAGCGATTCTTTAACGAGCAAAGCGACTCCTCCGTGACTTCTACCTCCATGATGGACGGGTTCATTCTTATGGATAACCACATATGAGTCACATTTATACGTTTGAGACGGTTTCAGATGCGTTTCTTGCAGTGCAATGATAAGTGGATCATACTGGAGTAGTAGGTTTCTCAATTCATCAGAATGACAGAATATTCCTCGTATATTCCATTGCATGAATATGTTATCCTTGATCATTAGAGTTGAAGCAAATTATAACACCACAACACCCTTCCCAAGTCGAGTACATGCGGACCACCAAAATAGTAGACAAAGCAAAATTTATAACAAACAAATAAATAAACAAACAAAGAAATAAACAAACATATATATATAAAATTAAATAAATATATACATAAAATAAAACAATAATAACAACAAAACAATAAAACAGCAAACAGTAATTAAAAAAAAATGGCGAAGAAAAATAAATAAATATCAAAATGTACGTATATATACACCCATAGTATATATATATAACTATAATCATTGGATCTATGTACCATCCTTATTATTTGAAGTCTGTTGACGATCCACTCTATTCTTCGCGACATTTTGAGATTTTACTTTTAACCTCGTTTTTTGATTCGTCTGTGGCATTCTCGTTCTCTTGTTCTTCAGCTTCATCGTTATGGGGAGTCTTACCTATTTTCAACTCTTTAGACTTTGATTTCGCTACCTTAAGAGTTTGCGAACGGGTTACTCTTCTACCCTTGTTCTCCATATCCAGCTCGTCTATGAACGTTTTCCCGCTGAAATCGCTACCTGATGCTTCAGCTGTGTCGTAAGAGGCCTCTTCTGTATCTCGTGCCTTAGCTTTATTTTTAAATAAAGCTCTAGACAATCTGGAGCCAGCCTCTTTTTGTTTAAATTGGGTCCCTGTCAATAACGGGAAGTCGGCTGCGGCATTGGAGTAGGATGTTCCCTGCCTTACATATCCTTCTTCCATCTTTCTCTTAGCCTCAAAGTATGAGCACTTCAGTTTCACTTTCATAGCCAAAATTTCCTTTTCTCTTTGTAAAACTTGACACTCTCTTGAATTTGTTGTCACCCTTGCAATTTACACAAGTGAATGGAGCAACACATCTATCCTCGTGTTTCGGCTTACCGCACCGACAGATCGCTACCGCGGCTCTGCAGGTATCTTGTCTGTGTCCATACTTCTGACACTTAACACACGTACTCGGTGTTGGTATTTAGGGGCGTACTCTAAATCTAATCGAGGCAGCTTCAACAACCTGTGGCAATTCCCCTCCTTTAAAAGTGAGAATTGCTGTACTAGTGTTTACTTTGGCTCCATTTACGTTCTTTTTAATTATAGAGACATTAACCACCCCAAATCCCACTAACGCATCCGCAATCTCATCATCTTCAGCAAAAATTATCTCATGATGCGATATTACTCCTTTTGTCGTATTCAGGCTTGAGGGTGCATCCGCTTGGACATCTTGTTCCGTTACGGAGCTTAATGTCTTCAACTTCTCGGCTTGCTGACGGTCCACGGCTTCCACCATTAGGTTACCGTCCCTCATTTTCCTTATTGACGCCACTTTTTCTACTTTCCCTTCAATTTCTTTACATATTTTAAAGATAGAAATATCCTTAAAAGTGCTCCCAGAAGATTTTATTACAATGAATTTGTCGTAATCTCCATCAAGGCCTATCCTAGTTGTTTTCCCAGGGTTAGGCTGCTGCGAGTTTTTCGGAGATGTTTGCTTCGCTTTCTTAACTTAGTGTTTAGGGGCGATACCGCTATCTCCAGGTTGGAATGGTTCCATAATATATTTTCATTTTCTCTCAGATTCTGACCCAATGGCAGCACCAAGGGATACTGTGCTAGTGGTCAATCCTTTCTCTTTCCTAATTTTTCCCAAAGCTTCACTCAAATAAGGAGTACGATTTATAAGCTCTCCCAAGCTCTCCTTCCGCTTGGGTTGAGACATTGGTGTGCTCAGAGTAGCATCAGAGACCGTCTCTCCAACGCCCCCGTCATTGCTTGTATTGTTTCCAGTGAATGTTCCAGTTAACTCGCCAGTGTCGCCCAGTGGGTCCTGACTTCCCCCTGGGTTCCCATAAATCAGTCCGGCAGATATTTCTTCTTGATTATCCATTTTGATTTATTGGGTGCGTTTTTATCCTACCGCCAGGGCGGGCGAGATATCTCAAACCCTGCTTCCATGAATGTCCACTTCTGTCCAGTTGTTACCAAATGATTGATCCGTTCCTAGTGGAAAGAAGTGAAGGAAAAAGGATGTAGGAAGGGTTCAAGGGCAAGGCTGGGAGCTTTCCCTACATCTAGGCTACAGACTCCGGGTTTGCCAGGCCCGTAGTGACGACAAGGCGTCACCCTGTGAAGTTCGGGATGCCTATAGCTCCGAAGCCCGACCTCCGGCTTTTCTGTCGGGGTATGCTCCCTTATACGACTGCCTTTCAAGGCTAACGGGACCGTCTACCCGCTCCTTTTAGTCGCCTCTTACGACACGCAGGAGATACGTTGGGTGTACTCTAACCCCCCACCCACAGGGGCCAGTTCAGTTTCTCCGTTTCTACGGCCTTACCTATCTGTTCGGAATTTAGCATTATAACAAATACAAGGTTTAACATTTTTCATGAATACCCCTACTTATTCAACAAATTAAAAACAACTTTGAAAATTAGTAGTATTAAAGAAGTTCTAACCACAGACAAACACTAAAAGCCCCTAACCACAAAACGCACTAAGCACACACCCCAACCACAGTAGTAACCAGCTCACAAATCAGCACACCACACCACACACAAACCAGCTCACCAGCACAAACGCAATAAGCTTGATTCAAATCTCACAGTTATTCGTCAAAAAACGGTCACATTGGTTCAAAAATTAACAGCAGTTTGCACTATTTTCAACACAAGATTATTCAAGGTTGGAACAGATTTGTAACTGTTGCTGATATCGCGTCAGTGAATAATGCTCCAGTGATTGTTCGCCTAGTCTAATCGACACAATAATAATAATTGCCAATTATTAATTTATCAAAGATTAATTTTGATGAATCGTCACGTTATTTAACGATAGCAAGCCACAAAAGTCTTCCAGCCAATTCAACTTTCTGTAAAGGGTCGCCAAGGAGTAGATAACACCGAACTTTCTCTATGAAAGAGTGAGGTAACATCACGTAATGGTCGTCCAATAATTCATTGTATCCCCATGACGCGTGAAGTTACTATTTTTGACGTTCTGATTCTTTTTCTCCAGCCCCTAAATTTATTAGTTGTTATCAAAGAAGCAACACAAATCGCGTTCGAATCTCTCCTTCGATTATTCAATTTCCATAAAATGATTTTATGCAGAAGCTATTTTCCTATATTGGACTCCCTTATTGTTACTAGTATTTTTATTTATTTATTTATTTTTTCAGAAGAAGACCTTTTTTGCCTAAGCGAATATTTGCTCACGATAAAGACCACCCCCACTAGGATAATGGAGTTTGAGAGTTCGAAGTAACTCCGCCCCTCTATCTAACTATTTCCTATGTATAGACTCTCCGAACGAGTCTGCACCACGAGCAGTGTGGGAAAAAAACAGTTTAATGAGAAATCTGTTTATTTTTTTCTGAGTCCTAAACGTATGTGTGAGTGTAAGGAGCTAAATTCAAGTTGCACTATCTGCAACTATGCAAACTGTCTCCCTGTATCCCTGCCACTTTCCTTATAAATTCAAGTGCCACTCGAGTGCGACATTTTAAAGTCAACATTTTCTACCAAGGCAAAGAATAATCAACGAAAGAAGAAGTGCGGGTGAGGAAATATTCAAGTCCGTTCTCTCTTGAAGGGATTGAAATAATTTTAGGATGACAAGAAACTCTCTTGCCCTCACCCTCTCCTTTGTTGAAGAGGTAGGCGGTCAATTGGCTATTCCCCAAGGAAACCCGCGAAAATATTATAAATAAAATGCCAAGATGTTCTTTACCTTGAAAAATTTACCTCAGGTACTTTATTTAATTCTATGGTTGATGAAAAAAAAAACTGAATAGAAGCGAATTACAATGCATTGATGTTAAACGTGATATTTTCACCATACGCTTCTTTTCTTTAACCCTGATTTACACAAAAATTTATCCCAGAAAAATATCGAATAAAAGCTTCTCTCCCAATGAAACGTCTATACAGCTATTTTTTTAGACATGGACATTATTAGCCTCACGAAAGGTCAATTATTCTAGCATTTCTTTCTCTTATCAATCGACGTGTTAATGACGTAAACTGCCCTTGTTTTCTTCTGTCTTACTGTTTCCCATCACCACTCCTAAGGACTCTTCAATTGCTAAATAGACAATTTTTTAAGCGTAATCTAATAATTTTTACTTATTTTATTTCAGGTAAGTATAGAAACTCCTTTGTAAGCATTTCAAAAGGTGAGAAAATAAGTAAAAGGGATAATGGAGAAAAGATTAAGAGGTAAGTTGTGGCTTGATATTCCCTGACCCATATGTCAGCATTTTTCTTCTTCCCAGAGGGTTCAATCAATACACCCGGTGCATTTTCATTCTTGACTCTTTCCCTCCCACACTGTCTCTTTCTCTCTATCACTAAAAAGGTGTTAAGTACCTTCGTTCTGCACTAAGCCAAACGCATAAATATTCGCGAGAAAAGCGCACACATTGCCACTACTTTATAATCATGTGTCTCTTGAGGGCCTACTTGCTACTTAGTCAAATGAAGTGGGCAACACCTCACTATTCTTGCCTATCTGTACCCAGACGTGAAACAAAGAGTTTTGTTCTAGAAGGCAGGGAGGAGGGGAGGGGAAGACACCCGCTACAAATTAAGGAAAACGTATGTCTCCGGTCTGCTTCCCCCATTTTGCTCTTTTCATATAAGAGTGGCGATTAATCCAATTTATGTAACCATAAAACCACGGAATGCAGCAACGTGAATAAGACACTCGTCGTAAAGGTCGAGAGATAAACTAGTTGTTTGCCATTGATCATTGCAGGAAACTTAAATACTAAGAAATGTTTTCATTCAAAATACGAACCTTCTCAAATGGGTTGTTTTTCACCAAAATACGAATATCTGCCCATTGTCCAAAACCTGTTTGAGAGCCAATGAATCAGATCGCGGAAATTACCAAAATTTTACCGCGATTATCGAATTTAGTGTGAGTGAGTTTCATGATCATTATTTACGTGTGAAAAATATCTGGCAACATGACAAAACTTCGGTTTTTGGCTACGTACTGCGGCCGAAAACGCGCCGCACGTACTGCGGCTGCTGGATTTTTCGTGGGCTTCCCGCCGCCGTCGCGTCGCTAAGAGGGGGGTCTTCACTTTGCCGCACCAGTTTTTTGTGCGCTTCGACATGTGTTTATCAGCAGTAATGATAAGGCTCTATAAGTTCCTACGAGTACTGACAGTCCGCCATGTTTGGTCCCCCCTGCACATAGGGATGAAATTGAACTTATATCTCTCATTTACTGCTCCGGTCATGTAGGTTGCGCTCACCAACCAATCACAAGCCCTTCGCTCTCTAAAGGACCACATATGGTGGGTAATGTCAATACCTGTGTGTAACTATAGGTTCTCTAAACTGAATAATTGATTTGCATACATTTTACTGTAAATAAAAGTCAAGTGTAAGTAAAGGGTAAAGTAACTAAAGGGTCAACAACAAATTCACAGTAGCTTCCTATAATTTTATCTTAATTGTGGCTTCCAAAAGAAGGCTGTTTCATTGTAAAAGAGATAATGGAAGGGAAGAGAATGATGAAAAGAGGAATTCCTTCGGATAAAAACATTTCGTAATAACCGTCTTAATGGTTTATGATGAGATCTCGATTCCCTCGAGGATTATGCCTAAATTGATCTTGAGGCTTAGGACAGAAACTTGAAAAGAAAATGGGAAATCCCTTGATCTCCTCACATTCATTGAAAAAATAAAAGGGTGGTTTTCTTCAATTACTATCCTCCCTTCACCCCACCAACCTAAGCGTTACATCTCATGTAAAAGGAATTCCGGGAAATTCACAGTGAGCTCAAAAGTCTCAAGTCTTAGAATGGGTCTACATCCAGTCGCTTTGGGATGCGTATTTGGAATTTGCTAAGTGGAAATTCCTTCTTATATGTCCCCCTTTGGCGTCTCATGAAAAATTCTTGAGTGAGATCAACAATAATTAATGTTTGGTTGGGTTCAAATTTGTATTTTAAACGAGAAAGCCCTTTTAAAATTATAATAAATAGCCTTAGATTTGTTTCTCCCTTTGGGTTTTAGCGAACGTTGTTTAGAGCGTAATTGATTCGCATTATTTTTTTATAAGACAAAATCAAAAGCCGAACTATTTATTTTTTTTTTAAACTCTAGTCAGATGAGTAATAATCATCAACAAAAATAAACAATTATTAGTGGGATGTTGTTCCACTACATCACTTCCCCCTAATGTCGATGACATTAGAAAAACGAACTTTCTTTTCGACTAGGTATGTGACGGTCGCGTCTTTTGCGTAGCTCGTACGACTGGAGCAGGTATATGCGAGGTGTCGACTACTGATAGCGGTGTCTGGTCATTTTCATCTTGTATGAGATGCGCTGGCTTGAGGCGATCCAGCGATATACGACTGATGTGCGACTATAGGATCGGAAAGTTGAATCTTGAAAGTTTTCGGACCACGTTCGAGACCTTTAAACGGTCTAGAATAGGGAGGAGTGAGAGGAGGTGACACACGGTCTTGTCTGACAAAAACTTAGTCACTCGAGTCCAAGTCTCTATGTGACGAAAAGTAGGTCGGGTGGAAGTTCCAAATTGTGCAGGTCGAAAATGGGGATTTAATTGAATCGGCTGTTAGAGTGGTTGAAGACGACAGCGACGGTTCAAAAAATTCGCCTGGCAGACGAAGTGGTTGACCGTAAACGGCTTGTGCGCAACTAGCTCCGATTTCGTCGCGCAGAGCTGAGCGAAGTCCGAGAAGAACAGTGGGGGGGGGGGGTGTTTGTGACCATTTCGACTGATGAGCCATGAGGGATGCCTTCAGGGTCCGATGCCAACGTTCAACGAAACCATTAGCTTGGGGGTGATACGCTGTTGTTCTGCATCTTTCGATGCCGAGTAAACGAGAAAATTTAGCAAATAAATGACTTTCAAATTGTCGGCCTTGATCAGTTGTAATGCGAATGGGTACGCCAAAACGAGCTATCCACCCCGAGTAAATCGATGCAGCTACTGTGTCGGCGGATATTTCAGGGATAGGGAGTGCTTCGGGCCAGCGAGTAGCTCTGTCATGGTAAGGATGTAGTGGTTGCCATCCGAGACGGGTAAAGGACCGACTATGTCACAATGAATGTGCTCAAATCGACCGGCGGGTGGAATAGTTGCGAGAGGAGTCGACGTGTGGCGGTGTATTTTTGACCGTTGGCAAGCGAGTTGGAGGATTTTTAACTAATTCGGCAATTTGTTTCATGACGTCGTAGTCGAACTTCGTTACACATTCTTGAAATTTGCGGGTCGAACTAGTTATCCGGTTACAAGTGAAGACGGTCTCGCCTTGCAGAACCCAAAGTTCGGAGTCGGCTTTCCAGAAGGTGGGAAGACGTTCAGCGACACTGAGTGTGACGACGTCAACGGACTGGAGGGGACAGAAGCGGTGGTGCGTCGTCGAGGAAAAGAGATGTGTCTTGATCCGTTCTAGACATCGTGGTGTCAGAGCACGTCTTTTTCAATGTCGGGGTCACCAATTTAACGAACGTTGTTTAGAGCGTAACTGATTCGCTAATTATTATTTTTTTATAAGACAAAATCAAAAGCCGAACTACTTATTTTTTTAAAAAAACTCTAGTCAGATGAGTAATAATCATCAACAAAAATAAACAATTATTAGTGGGATGTTGTTCCACTACAGGGTAAATCTTGAAGAAAAAGGGAATAATATACGAGGGACTATCATTGTAAGCAACGAACGTTGATGTGCCCGGTGAGAAATGATTTACCCTCGCACTCATCCTCCTCTTCGCCTTGTCCTTAATTAGCTTCATCCATTCAACGAAGCCTTTTCCGTTCCTCCAGCTCGCACAGGGGGTGAGTGAGTGGAAATTAAACCGCGACAATGAAGGTTTCACAGACCATGTCTTTCAGCTCATTTAAAAGCGGGTTAAGAGAGAAAAAAAAGAAGAGGAGTGGGAGGTGTGGAAGGAACAGCAAACAACCGCCTCATATTTTCAGTTAAAGCAGTGAATGTCGTAAGGTGCAGATTCTACTTAATTTTCCGGCTGAAATATGACCTGAAGTCTATGAATCATCGACCCAAACACCTTGTTGCGTTCAAATAAAAAAAAAAACTATGAACAACCCTTCACCATTCAGAACAAACGTTAGTGGTCAGCTACTTGATCACCAATGCGAAAGTAAAATTTGCTATGAAGCGTCAATAATGCCTTCAGCTAACAAGGAAACGTCTCACTTGATAAACAAGTATTTTAAAACAATGAGGGATGAAGAATGTGCGTGCTGTTTTTAATTATGCTAAAGTTTTGAAGACCTCTCAAAACAGTTTTGAAAGAGTTGCTTGCAACGTACGGCTAGTTTGGGGGGGAAATACAATAATAATTACTTAGGGGGAGAGTATATTGCGGAAAAAAATATATAATTTCTTGCAAAAGAGCGTGAGGTATTAGTCACCTGACTCATCATACCAGCTCTATAAGAGCCTCTCTCATGAAAAAAAAAAAAAAAAAAAAAATTAAGCAAAACGTGGGATTGTAAGCACTTCTAGAAAAGAGGACACGTTCCTGCACCCCTTACAACCATCATTACCCCGCGCTTCAAACTCCTCCTCTCGGGCAATTTTGAAAACTCCTACGACACCCAGAAAAGCCGGGGAGTAATGAACGAGCCCCTTGTACATAGAGACTCTCTGGTCGCCTGGTCGCCAGGTGTTTTTGAGTTCTTTCAAGTTATTTTATTAGCTCTGCGAATAATCTTTCTCGCTTCGTTCTGCGCTTGGGTTGGTAAATTGTGCATTTTCACTTCCTCAACTTTTAAGAATGGGGAAGTATTGCATTCACGCAAAAATAGTGCGTCTTAAAACCAACTTCTAGTAACATTGTGAACCTCAAACTTTGGATTAACAACTTGGATGCCAGCTTGTCCATTTTCTCGTTGTCACGCGCGCTAAATTATTATTCCAATTATGGCAGCGTAAGTTTGATTTTACAAAATTATTTTGCAGTTTTAGAGGGAAAACGGTCATTTTGTGCCTAAGCAAGTGGACAAATCCATCATCAGCATGCAGTAAACGCATGCACCTCTTTTCCCTTATTTTCAAAACTAAAGGCTTCCAACCTATGTGAAAGACTTACATAGAAAAGAAAATTGGCGAACATTACATATTTGGTGATTTCTATTCAGCCCCCGATAGACAGGACCACAAACTTCCTATGAGTACGGTTTGGGGAATTATACACGAAATGAAACACAAATTTCTCATGGGGGGAGACTATAACGCAAAACATGCCCGCTGGGCCTCCGCCACAACCAACCCAAGAGGAAGACTTCTCTGCGACACAGTACACCAAGTGAAACTCGAAGTTTTTCACCCACTAGAGCCGACCCACTACCCAGCAAACACAAGACATTCTCCAGATGTGCTGGACATATTCCATAAAAGCAACTACACGTCACACTGACTACGGTCGCCCGGTCAGTCACCCTGAGTTAGATGAACAGATTCATGAGCAGCAATTTTTTCAAGTGGAAAGAACCCAGAATCACCAATGCCAAAATATTATGGAGCACACTGCTATCCCATCGTCAACCCCGCCGGGAATAATGCAAGATGACCAATCCCATCAGTCATACTCCGCCTATCCACTGTCCGCAATCTCACACCCTTCGATACGCCCAAATCAATTGGCCCGAAGCTCACGACAGCTCCACGATTCCATCCTCACGGCGGTTCAACAAAACGTACATATAATCCTCATTCAAGAATGCCCGCTCTTTCGAGGCCGAGTCCCCAACCTGGGCTCGCACACAATAATAGCGCCGCCTCAGCCCCACGCATCGCAGGCAACAGCGATTGCAGTGCTTCAACAAGGGCTTCACCCCCTTTATATGCCACAATGGTCTACAACCCACATTACGACCATCACTATCACTCAGGGCAATCGTACCACATATGTAGTATCCATTTATATTCCACCATCACAGCATTTTACGATGGAAATACTTCATGACCTCAGTAACCTACTTGATGCACTGCACGACTGTAACGTCATCATCGGAGGAGATGTAAATGCGTGGCATACTGCATGGGGCTCAACAACCGTAAATGCGAGAGGTGAAGCGCTGTACACGTTGGCAACACAATATGACCTAATCCTACTGAATGATCAGACGTTAGGACCCACCTTTATTGGGCCTCGAGGCCAATCTTACATCGACGTCACTCTGGTCTCGCGCAGTATGCGTAATCACGCACTGAACTGGAATCTCTCACATCAAGGCCCGACAAACCATGCTCTCATCACATACCACATTGAGACGGATCCTCTCCCATCGAACATAGTAGTCAAGCGACGTTACCAGTTCGCAGGAGCAAACTGGAATGCTTTCCATCTGCAACTCGAAAGCTCCACGCTTCAGCATTACCATCTCGAAGAAAGTTCGGGTCCACGATTGACGCACCAAGATATTAATTCTGACGTTACCCTCGCGCAAACAATAATCAGGCAAGCGGCGAGCATCGCAACACCGCGAACAGACATGGTTCAACGCCGAAATGTACCCTGGTGGACATCTGAACTGGACACACTGCGCAGACTGGTTCGTACGGCAAAAGCACGCCTCCACCGTGCCAACTCTATGCGGTGGATGGTAGCACTGGGCACCTACATTGCCCTACGGAACCAGTACAGGAGAGAACTGCGACGGGCCAAACGACAGGGGTGGCGGCGCCTTATCACTGATGTCCTGTCCAATGACCCATGGGGGCTCCCCTACCAAATCTGGAAGCGGGAGGCGAATACAGAAGTTATCGCTACATGCATTGAAGATGATGCCTATGTTGACACAGCCTCAGCTGCTTCCAACACCCGCTACGTCTTGCAGCAGCTATTCCCAACTGACGAAACGTCCTTAGACTTACCGTGTGACGCTGAAATACGCCAGTCAGTGCTTGCTCCCCTTGACACACCTTTACACCCACAATGGACGAATGAACAAGTAGCTACTGCAATGTAAGGATCAGCCACGTCCAAGGCCCCAGGCCCTTCTGGCATTCACGGGGAGCACGTCCGTAACGCTACCCTCAGCAGACATTATGGTGATATGCTAACGAACATATTTAACCGGTGTTTGCATCTAGGATACTTCCCCGTCGCGTGGAAGAGCTGCCGATTACGCCTCCTTCTAAAGGGTCCTCATCGGGACAGGTCACTGCCAGGCTCGTACCGTCCTATAAGCATAATGTCAACTGAGGCTAAAGTTTTCGAGAAGCTTATCCTAACTGCACTGCACCCATTCCTCGAAGCTAGGGCGCACCCATCACGAGTATAGTGGCATGCCCGGGTGCTCGACAGCACATGCCATAAACCGGCTCAGGGAGGAACTAGCGACGCCTTCGCGAGATACTACTGTGGTTCTCTTCTTGGACATATCAGGAGCATTTAACGAGCTATGGCAGCCAGCTATCCTAACTGCCCTGCGCGAAACGAGAATCCCATCCAACTTGTATCGCCTCCTTTGTAGTTACTTCACTGGCAGAACTGCACAATGCAATGGCGTAAAATACCCTATCACCGCAGGATGTCTCCAAGGAGCGGTCCTCGCCTGCGCACTTTGGGCTTTAACTTTCAGTGAACTACTGCGACGCCTCACGAATCTTAATTTCCAAACAATCGCGTATGTTGATGACTTGGCCATCATCATTAGAGCCACCGATATTGATCACCTCTGTGACCGTGTCTTTGAAGCCTTGAAGTGCGTAGAACAATGGTGTGATTCAACGCGCCTGCGTCTCGCAATTTCCAAAACACAAACATTCGTCGCTCGGGGCCGAATACGCACCAACCAAATATTACTTCGAGACGGTAGAACTCTCCCCCTGACCAAAAAGCCAGTTTACCTTGGCGTAATCTTAGACCGCCGTTTCACAGCTTTGCCACATCTCCAACTGTTACGGGAGCGAGTTCTACCGCTTCGTCGTTTCCTTCGTGGACTGTCCGGCCCAGGATGGGGGGCATCTCTATCCTCAAGACTCGTATATTACCAGCAGGTACTGGTTCCACGCATCCTTTATGGGTGTATTGCATGGTGGCCCCGTGCTAGTCAGCGTGCTAGAAACAAGATTCTCACGATTCAGCGTCTGATACTACTGCAGGTAAAGCAAACGCTACCACAACGCACTCAACATGCCATGTTCTGGCTGGCGTCCCCCCAATAGACCTTCTTCTCGATGAGAACCTTGCGATCCAACTTAAACGCCTGAATTCGGATCTTCCACGGCCAGACTGGATTATGGCAGTTCCTGATGAGCAGGATTTTACCTCGTACCATCGGGCTGTAAGCCGTGGCTTGATTGCAGAGTGGCAACAACGATGGGACTAAAACAACACCGGACGTCATCTACACAATATCATTCCCTCGATTCAGCAGCGCATGCGTATGCCTCACCTACGCCTACTATCCTACCCTGCAATCCAGCTCCTCACTGGACACGGTAGCTTTAACGGTAAACTCTATTTCTATCGGAGAAGGGACTCGCCGGATTGCCCATGTGACCACCGAGAGGAGACCGCAGCCCATGTCCTCTGGAGCTGTCCAAATTACACGGATCTCCGCGTCATCTGGAATCAACCTCGATTACCAC
Organism: Corythucha ciliata; assembly: GCA_038030265.1. Taxonomy (NCBI): domain Eukaryota; kingdom Metazoa; phylum Arthropoda; class Insecta; order Hemiptera; family Tingidae; genus Corythucha; species Corythucha ciliata. The sequence goes on along the minus strand of CM075943.1, from coordinate 1,321,307 downwards.
ATCATTTAATCACTTCTCGAGCAGCTGTTCAGTGGTTGAACGGATTTGCAAGGGGATGGTACCATCGAAGAGGTCTCGGGGCAACCATGGCCCACACAAATATCCCGCTTGCATCAACTTCCTGATTCGGCCTTCTAATGCCGAGTTGGATTGATGTTGCGGGTAAACTAAGAGCAATCTCTGATCCCTCTGACCCCACTGATAATCTTTCTGACCTCCCCGGCACATGCGTCCCAATCCCCTACACACATTGACTGCTCCAGTTCACTGTCAACTTCCCGGCTGGTCCCTATGTCCGACCGGGTTGATGGTGCTGGTAAATTCCCGCAGCCAAGCGGACGCACCCGGTACTTCATGGCACTTGCACCTGCATGGCTCCCCACCGCCACTCGTGCCCACTTTGGCCGGTGGGTGCGGCTGACGGGGAGTTGAAGTACGGGCTAACAGACATTGCACGTGTCGGGCCACTTTCCGATCGTACAAATAGTATGGCTAGACAATAAACTCCAAGGAGTTTAAGTCAGGCCCGAGAAGAAGACACATGTCTGTGGCTAATAACCACAGTAGTTGATGCCAAAAAAAAAAAAAAAAAAATGACCCGAAAACCTCATTTGGCCACTCTGAGACACTTGGCTCTCTTAGGGACGTCCTAACCATAACAGCTGGCATTCATCTTTTCGGCATAGCCTGAGGGGCTCATAAACCGTGTTTGACTCAGATCGGAACAACTTGAGAAGATTGAACAAATTCTTCGCCCACCTTTATTCGTGGATTTAAGACGAAAATAGTCAAACTTTAAAAATGGACGAAACCTCGTATTTTGGAGTTTTTCAACACAGGGAATCGGAAAATCGAAAGGGAGTTCTCCCTATGATTCTTGCGATTTTTGTGGATTTGGCCCGTGTTTTCGGACATGATTGTTACTGAATATTTGGATATCATTTCAAAGAATTATCGCTTCTAATGTACGCATTTTACAGCTCACAGTACAGACGCTGTAGTGAATTACACCGTTGTTTTTAGAGTTATGCAGTAACCCGCATAACGTATAGGTCTCGAGTTCAGAAACATAACCTAAACGAGATCCCTGACTCAAACCCGCGAAATTGTTGTTTTTTCTAGCTAATCCCGCTAAATTTCTTGTTTTGTAAAATGGGCCGACCTAGCGAGTCAGGCCAGAGGAGTTATACCGCGGTTAGCGTTACCAGACACGCCCTCGGAAATGCCTATCATTCCCTTTTTTTTAAAATATTTTCTTCTCTTTTTAATTAGATTTTCTTCTCCAACGAGTTGTGCGGGGAAAACGACTTCATAGTGCAATATAACAGGGATGAATAACAGCGACACGCTATATTACATCGCATATTTATCGGTGGAATGAAAGGCATTGGTGTGGGAAGGGGGTTCGCATTCATCAAACTATAGCGGTTTGGCTCAAGTGGAGAATGGCGCGTGGACGGAGGGGAAGAAGAAAAAAAGCTTGATTGCTTCAGTTTTCGCTTTTATGCAATAATTAATATTTCTCTTAGAGTATTTCTACCACCATGAATTCCTTCGCGATTTCAGTTTTTTTGTTTTTCTGCTTAATCCCAAATAAGTGATGAAGCCCATTTCCATCTCGTGCACTCTTATTGAGTGAATTTGTTCCACGAAAAAGTGAATCATGCCCTGCAATGTCAAGCACTAGCATCTACACCATTTTAGGCAAAATTAATAGAATCTCATGACTTGACACACGAAGACGTACGTGGTAAAATTGAGACGTTAAAATTATGTCTTTTTTTATGGAGAATGGGACACAAGACTGCTCTTCTGTTCACTGTGAACTTTACCGCCGTGATGTAATCCTTCGCAATTTCAGCCCCTCCCTTGTGTTATCGAGTCTAATAATTTAGGGATCGCTCATAGTTTCTCCTGTCCTGTTGTAATCACGTAGAATTTGAACATTAAACACTTATGTGTGGACGGCATTGTTCGAAAACTGCTTTCGTGGATTAAATCTGAGGGGTTTAGAAATTGACGAGGATTCCTTTAGGCGGGAGAGACCACAGCAAAAGGATTATCCCCCCCCCTCCTTTCACTATTATGTGTTCATCGTACAAATCACTTAAAGGTTTTTCCATCTCTAAGAATGTGGCCAATTTTCCGCTTTCCCTTCTTTTGAAAAGAGTTTGACGTGAAAATCCTATTGAAAGATTACCCAAAAGGTAATATAATTCAAAAAGTAATAAAAACTCAAGATTGTTAAAAAAAAGAAAAGGAAGGCGGCTTCTTAAAAGAAGAAAATGCTAAAAAGAAACGGTTCACTGAATCCCGACGCGAGACTTGTGAAGGGGGCAAGCTTTTAAAACTTAACGAAGCACAACTATGCCCCTCTGGAACCCCCCCCCCCCAGCCCTGTATAGCTAACTCCCGAAAAGTGGTGGTGAGGCTGTTGTGTTTCAAAATTGGTTGAATGAATCTGGCGGGAGAGAAATCATTAGGACGGCAATTAATTTAAACCAAAGTCCCCTCTATTCACATCAATGTCAGTTTCACCCTTTAACCTTGATCGACCCAGTGACATAATTAAAGCTCACAAAAGTTAGTTTTTTTCTTTATTTCTTTTCCAAAATATCCTTCACTTCCCTTTTTTATCCATCACCGACTTCCCAAGTTCCCAAGTGCATTTTTATTGAAACTGAAAAGTTACAGTCATAAAAAAAAAAAACCTTTAGAGTGCCCCCCCAACCATCATTCTGACTTTAATCACGATTTGTTAGGGCTATTTAATTTGCAGTAAAATACTTCGGCTTAAACGAAATACTTTTTAACTTCCACCAATTAAACAATAATTATTAACTTATTGAGTACTCATTCACCCCCCTCTACCTAAAAACAAAACCGGTTCATAACAAGAATTAAATCATTTAACAACAATTCACGTTTTGAGATATCTTTTATTTTGCTCATCTTCTCCTTCAGTTCTGAAATACTGTGATGTTTCTATGCATTACACGCGTTTTGTGCCCGATAATCAACAAATTGGATCAGACTGGGATTACTTTTTTGTTACAAAAAAAAACATAAAAATAAAAACGAGGTTAAATAAGCTCAGTAAGCTCAGTGTGGTGTGAAGAATGGCGGTCACATGGTGCTTACAAGCTACTACTTTTGATAGAGGAGACAATTTCTTTCTATCTGGAGTTAAATAAATAAAGAGATTTTCTTGAAACTGCTTGTGAGAAATCCTGAAAAACTAATCTCGTCTTTTCTACAACTGACTCACAAGTTGGGATAAGGCGGGAGGCCTTGACTTTTTTTTTTTTTTTTTTGGTAAACCGTTTCAATAGTGTAAAGTTGAAAATTTCCAGTTATAGGCTGTGAAACGGGAGAGGGTTGCAAAGGTTCGGACGAGCCGAGTTCTGAACTAAAAACCGCCCTCCTCTTAAATACAAGGGCGGTACAAAGATGGCGGGGCTTGTGCGCGAGGAATCAATATGGGTGGCTCAGTGAGTGCTCAACGTTTGAGGGAGGTGTAAACTCTAGAGGCGACGGGACAACTTTTCGCGACCGTTCTTTTTTTTTTTTAATATATTAATCCGAAAATAAATTAAGAAAAACAGCGCCCCTTTCCTTGAAAAAAAAAATTGTGAACGTCGGAGAAAATTCTAAATTTTCCTCCTTCGAATGTGCTTAAAACTGGCGAACGTTTGAAGTCACGCAGCGTTGTTTTTCAAACGCCGGGGAGTTTTGAATAACTTATTGTGAAAAGTGCGTGTTTACCTAGTGAATTTATAATTTATTTTTGTACATTAACCCATAACTTTTAACATTTCTACATAGAAGGATATCTAAGAAACCCAGGTATGATTTCACCGGTTTTTTTTTTAAACATAAGAATTAATAAATTGCTTGACTGAGAAAAAAAGCCACTTATTAGAAAACAAGTTGTATTGTGGAAGGAAATGGTGTCGAAATCGTCGCCACTAGCAACAGTTGCCATCAAAATGAATGTGAGCATTAGGAACCCCCCCCCCCCCATAGAATGAGACAGAAAGGGGCTATACGAGAGCTTTGCTGACTAAGTTTCTGGCCAAAGAACAAAATACCTCCGTCTACACCAGTAGGGGGTGGGGAGACGGTCATTCAAGAAAATCAACAGATTTTTCGGGCACTTCGTGTGCTCCGATACCTCGAATCCTAAGTATGAATGTTATTGAGTCACAGATTGCAAAGCAACAGTTGACTGCGCTACTAGGTTTCTAAGGCACTATAATGCCCTGCCACTTATTTCATGGTCTTACGTTGTACATCGAGAGCCCTTTACTGGCTTGTCTTTCCTACTTTTTTCTTCCTTCTAAAGATGAAGAATGTTTAACTATTATATTTTCATTGTAATTGAAGAGTGAAACAAGTGTGCTCCGTCTCTCAACGATACATTCAGTGGGGGTTTTGACCCCCAGTTGTTCCATAAAATGAACTTAATAGCTTTCTCAAGTTACTTGTTGGTAGTACAAAGCGCTGGAAAAACGTTCTTTAGAGCAGCGTGTTATTTACGCAGCACACGACATACTCGGTCTATTGTTAATTACTTTTATTGAGGCGTTGCGCCGTATTTAATTTGACTTCAATATCCGAAGAAGGTTGTACACAACCCCCTAAAACCCTCATTTCTCTCACTTCAAAAGTAATTATAACTTGTAATTAGGAATATAAGAAAATAGGTTTGCAACAAAGCAAAACAAAGAGAAAACTCCCGGGGATGTCCCGCTAACTTTCAACCTAAACTGATTAAACCGACTTTTAGCCTTGCATTTATTACACGAAAATCTCTGCGGCGAGGTTGAAGTTCTCCTTTAATAATTTTCGAAAAAGGGGCCATCTTAATTTCTCAAAATCCTTTTAACAACTCCTCCAAGTATTTAAGTGGCCCGAAACGGCAGGCATATCAAGTCGACAGTAAATTAGCGTGAGAAGTCTCAGCTTGTTTCTTGAGAAACTGTGCTTTAGCAAGAAGGGCGCAACCTGGTGTCTCCTCTTGACCATCATAAGAAAGAACACAACTCTGTTCTGTATGAGAAACATTACGAAGGGTCTTCTTAATCCCTTTGATTAGCTACTACGAAGCAGTTTTTATATAAAAATCAAGAAAACTGACTAAAATGCTGTTCTAAGGGCGTAACTTGGCCGCTGCCCACCCCACCCAGACCGCACCCGTCTTCAACTCGAATTTGTTCCTAACCAGCTATAATAGCAAATTGTCAATTTGCTCCCTTTAAACTGGCTGATTAGCGTTAAAGCCCTTAAAAATCAAAATAATAGAAAGATTTTGAGCCCAGCAGAGTGGCCGAGCTCGCTAGGGCGTCGACTCTCACATGCAGGTATCGTCTACTGAGTGGGTTCGATTCCCACTACAGGCTGAATTGTTTGAGCAAAAATGATATCTCACAATTAAAATTTGAGGAGTTGGGTCACTCCAAAATTCAAATTTCTTGGCCTTATCTCTTGAAAACTCCATTCTAAGTAAACCAAATTTCACGATTTTGACCCTTAAAAGGAATAAATTTCTGGGGTTAAGCCATCGAAAAAAAAGTCCCACAAAATTGACAAAAAGTCACGTATCGTATCTTCAAGAATAAAACGAATTCGCGGGCTTCAATCATATAAATAATCAATTTCGTGGGCATCAGTCACAGCAGAGAAAAACCAATTTCACGGGTTCAAACGAAATAAAACCGTTACTTCGTGAGTTTGTATCACAGAAAACTCCAATTTGGCGTTATTCAGTCACAAAAAAAAAAAAATTCGTGGGCTTCAATTATGAAAAAATAATAATTTTGCGGGTTCAAATCACAGAAAAACAATTTTGCGAGCTTCAATAACAGAATTATCTAATTTTGCGAGCTTCCGTCACATAAACAACTATTTCACGGGTTACAATGACATAAAACCACAACTTCGCGGGCTTCTATCACGGAAAACCCCAATTTGACTGGCTTTACAGAAAGCTCAAATTTCACGAGCTTTAATCGCGAAAAATAATAAACCCATGTCTGAAATTTGCAGCGTTTTTTTAGTGTGTTTTGTTTTATTTTTTGTTTTTTATACTTTTAGGGGGGGGGGAGTGAATTGTTTAAAATGTTTGTCAAGGAAGTTATCATAGGGACAAAATATGTCCCTACCTATGTGTACCTGCTTGAACAAAAAAAAACCGTGGCTATGGTAACCGTTACCATGGCACCCGTGGCAATGGTAACCATTACCATGGCAACCGTGGCTATGGTAACCGTTACCATGGCAACCGTTGCTATGGTAACCGCTATCATGGCAACCGTTGCTATGGTAACCGCTATCATGGCAACCGTTGCTATGGTAACCGTTACCGTGGCAAACGCTTGCATACTTTGTCTGCAACGCATTGGGACCATAGAGGAGGAATAACATGGAGGGAGTGTCTTCCAAAATCCCTGACCAAATCATAACTGAAGGAAAAAGTATCTTTTCAAGTGAAGCTACCCTTCCGGGTAACATGTCAAAGACGGAAACCTCTCATTTGACATTATTTATCCATGTTTAAATTTGAATCGTCTCGCAGTGAAGTGACTTTATTTTCACGTTTTCTCACTTTATTTCTTTTTTCGTAAACCCGGAAAAACGAAAATCTGTCCGGTGTGCCGAAGTAACAGTGCGTGTATTCAACATTCTTTTTAAAAGTGAGTATATTATCGTGCATAAATGAATGGCGGAGTCCATTGGTTTTCAGAAAATACACACCTCGAGTTCCTTGTTTTTTGTTATTCTTTCTAGTTTCTAGTTGATTTCATAAATAAACCGAGCTTGACAGCCGGCCGGCGCGCGCCGGGAGAGCATATTCCACGTGACAGAACTAGAATTGTGGTTGTTTCATAGGCTTGCCCGCCGACAAAATCAGTAGATATGCAGTTAAATAAATGAAGTAGGTAACGAATCGATAAACTATAATTATTTCTGTTCTGTTTCTTCCCAATTACATGACCTTCAGCAACAGTCAACATGGGGTACTGATCAACTTTCGGCTGTTATGATATGTGATCGGCTTGCCTTCAATGTACACAAACCCTTTCGTGCGCGCTTGTGAAGAATTATTAACTTCATCGACGATCTGTCTGTACTACCCCTGGTCACTGACAGATAATAGACGTTTTGGATTCTTAATCTAAACAACTCTACGACGTTGTATCATGGCTCGAGTGATGAAACTTGTGCGTAAGGCCAGACCCAACGATTCGGCGCCGACTGCGAATGGGTAAGGTGGGGTTCCTTCGCCCCATCATACCATTCGAATTGATTAAAATATAGTATAGCCTCTAATTGATACAATTTTCTTCAGAATATTTTTGGAGTCGTGAATGCCCAACACTTTTCTCAGTTCATTTTCGGGGCGACCTCTCTCAGAAGCCAAGTCAGAACTTGGAGCCGTACGTAAGGAAGTGTCAATGGGCACGTTCCCCGACATCAACCAGACAGTCGCAGCGCTTTGTTAAGTTATAAGGTGGGGGTGGGGGGCTTTTATCTCACTATGTCAATTAGCAGCCAAGAAACAGAGTGATGGGTCTCTAATGAGCGAACCCCCAGAAAATTCTATTTTTATGGATCCAAACCCACGAAACTGGTTTCTGTAAGTGACAGATCCGCTAAATTGCTGGAAGAGTCATGGCAGCGAAATTGGTTATTTTAATCAGCCGGCCCCCGCAAAATTGCTTTTAAGGTGGATCAAAAGCAGAAATAATACAGCATTCGAGGTCTTGAGGGGGACGAGCTTGCGAAATTCTGAGTTGAAGGAGGAGGGAAAGTTGCAGGCCCTGCAATGCAGAGCATGAAATAGAAATATCTGTATCAAGTACGTGGAACCCAGAACCGCAGATTTAGACCGTGGGTTTTTCCAACAGGCCAAATCTGTGGGTTTTTAGCCTGTCGTTGCCCACTCACGTGCAGTTCTCGCCTTCGGGAAAACTTACCAACGGTTCAAATCCGTTCGTGTATGGTGAAACCCGCAGATTTTGAAAAACAAAATCCTCAGGTTGAACTGTCGAGCATGTCCCACAGATCAAAGGCAAAAGCGACGGATTTCGTATTTTTCTAAGGAAAGAGGTCATCCATATGCGTCTTATGGGTCCACGGGCATGACTCGGTGGTGTAATGGATTCAATTCTCGCTTCGCAAACCAGCGGGCCTGGGTTCAAATCCAGCTATTGCTCATTTGACATAAGGCTGCAGCGAGCTGCGACACGGCTTCCTCGGCTTCGTGTGTGTGTTCACGGCGGTCGGGTGCGTATGACAAACTTCACACCGACCGAAACGCCCGCGCAGTACGAGTGTGAAGTGCACAGCTAGATCAGGGTATAGCCAAGGGATAAATCAAAAAATATTTGTCGATCTACAACGTTTAATTTGGTGCGAAACCACGGTTTCAGCATCATCAGTCGCTCAGTCGTTGTCGTCAGCTCCAAGCTTTTACCCAATTTTATGCGTATGCTTTTTATTAATTTTAGTTTTTCCGTCCCCCCCCCCGGCCCTTGACAGACCAATCTTTCGGATTTCAAAACCCGCGGGTCTAGAGTTCCGAGATCCGTCGGTCTCAACTGCGTTGTACCTATGTCGATAAACAGGCCTGGCCTTCGGGTTTTGAAAGCTGATGGTCAAAACCGAAGTTTTTTCTTCTCCACTAATACACAGACCAGGCCCGCGGGTTTCCCGAAAAAATCCGTTCGTGTATGGGCACCTAATTAGATTAATTAAAATAAAAATAATAAAATCGTTACATCACCTGTTGCAAGGTGCTGTCCTCTGCATACTGGACTATCTTGAGAGGCCAAGATTGGCAAAATTTGGTTCTCTTATTGGTTGGAGCACCAATAATCCATAAAATCGAGTACTTTAAAAAACCTAAAGAAGTGGAATTGAATTCGCACGCACATCAGTAATGTGTGTGGATTATGAGAGGGAGTGATAGTCTTTGCCCACCCTTCAGAAAACGCCCATGGGTGCAGCGACATCTGCGTGCATCGAACTCGAACCCCTGGGTCATCAAGTGAGCGGTCACAGTCCCCCCCCCCACCTCACCACGTAAAAACAGTTTTTGGATCCTGCTTTCTCTCGCTCTGTGATCTGTAGTTTTTAATTCGTGTCCCTCGCCCAGAATGTAGCGTGCAGCTAATCATTTGCGGCCTGGATTATGTCCCTTATTTCTCCCATACAGCAGTGTAATTATGTTAAGCAGCTGAAGTGTCCGTTTCTTGGCTCGATACCTTTTAGTTTCAGGCTAATAAAGTTCGTTTTCAAGTATGCATCGTCGGGATTTTTTGGTAAACATAGCAATTTCTGGCCGTTAGTTTATGATGTACAATGCTGCAATGTGCTTGTACCACTGTGAGTGAATTGCCAGTTATTGGATCCAACGAAACTGACGATCCATTCAGGAAACCGTTGATTTAGACTCAAACTATAGAGTCTTGACCCTAGAAACTGACTGTTTAGCTTGATACCGGGCACGCCCCGACTCGTGAATTGACAATTCAGGCATTCAAACTGAGTAATTAGCCTACCTAAAATAAATATCTTGAAAAGTCACAATTTTTCAACGAAACCTCCCCAGAAACGGTGACACTTACTCGAAAGATTGATAATATCGCGCTAGAAGCTGACTATTAATGCAGAAAACTGGAATTTAGCCCCCAAGAACCAGACTGTTTCATTTCTCGACGCCCCGAAAATGGTCCAACTCACCATCTTGGACAATTTTGTGGCACAAAATGACCACTCATCCTGGGAAATGTTGATTTCTTATGTCAGGATGGTCATATCGTCCGGTTAAATACTCTAAAGCTTGAGGACTGATGATAATTCAATCAAGTCGATCCCGAGGCCTGAACGAGCCAGTCAGTTTTGCCGTCCACACGCTCAAACTTTCCGTAGGGAAAGACTGGATTCGAGCTTTCCGTAGGGAAAGACTGGCCGTGTAGCTGGGCCTTTAGACTGGAGTATCAAACCGGAATTGTAACGTGCGAACCCCAAAAGCTCCAATAGAGCAATGTGGGCTCGGGAGACGTCGGGAATTCGTCACGTGCTTTCATGTCTACTGAATCCGCTTATGGTCTGAGTTGGTGGTCCATAAATCGTCTACAGCAATCAAACACGAAAAGCAATCCAATTCCCTACAGTAAACCAATCAGTTTTCTATAAAATTGGTTCTCTTACCCACCGGCTTAGTTGAAAACAGATCGTCTTCGAATATGCCCTGACTACACTGGCATTAGAGGCGAGATGAGATGACAAAACGTCTGGGTATTGAGATTCATATTATGAATAGATCGTGAAAAATGACAATGTTGGAGGTTCGCGGTCGTATCGTAATCTCACGTTCGTTTGATATTTGTTCAATGCAAATAAAAAATACAGGAAGACGATTACTATTACTATGTCACGAACCACGTAGGCGCATTAAAAACGAAGTACCAAGGGACTTTACGTGCACAGTGTGTTAAAATTACCCTCAAAAATATTTCTATAATTTGATGTTCAAATTTCTTCCCAGACAAGAACGAAACATAATTAAGTTATATTTCAATAAAACAGAAAATAAGAAAACTTATCAATTTTGTTTACTACGTTTGTTTACATTGAGCAGGAAACTAGGGAAGTTCTGTGGCTGTTACCCTAAAAGCAACCTCTTTCGACAGCTGTAATCTTGGGGTCGTCCCCTTGAACCCCTCTTTCCTTCAAGGCTCCCTCCATGTTATTACTCCTCTATGATTGGGACATTTTCATGTAACACAATTTCGTCCATGGCACCCGTTGCTATGTTAGCCGTTACCATGGCAACCGTTGCTAGCGTAACACAATTTCGTTACGCAATTTCGTGACAGTTATTTGTGCTATGTGCCAGGGCAAAGACATGAAAATGTCAAAAGTAAAGTGTGTGCTCTCGCCCTCGTCCAGGACACCTTATGGTAGTTGGACGTAAAGCCCCAATGGATTACCACTCCAACTTATTCTTCTAGAGATTTTGCAAACAGCTCCGCTAACGCTAACGTTAACCCTATTCACATTTCAACCAACGAAATGTTTACTACCAAATTACAACGCGTACACAAAAATTAGCTTTAGCGTTCGGGACTGGTTGCAAAATCTCTTTAATATTGAAATTTCGCGTGAAAAACAGATTTTCCTCGGAAGAAAATGGTCATTTTTCAAAAAGTCGGTTCAAAAATGGAGAAAAACGCCAAATCACAGTTTTTTTTGTTTTTTTCCATTTATTACATGTTGCAACTGCTATATATACAAAAAAGAATTAAATAACATCTAGCAACTTCACTTTCACATTACACAGTTTGTGGCTTCACTACACTTATAATGTAGCTACCAAGTCAAGGGGTTTGGTCCTTTTTAGCCGTCGAAGGTCTCCTGCAGTATCCAGTAAGACGAGTGCCTCGACATTAGAGTGTTTGTGGAGCCTTTTTTCGTGCTCCGCTGCTCGTTTTTTGATAGCTTCTGCCACCGTTTCAATTTGCAGGTCAAGCCCTCGTACATACCAGGGCGCATTTGTTATCATTCTCAAAACTTTGTTTTGAAAAGTTTGTATGACTTTGACATTGCTTTTATTGGCGCAGCCTCAAAGCTGACACCCGTAGGCCCAGAGCGGCTTCAGAACTTGCTGGTATAGCAGGAGCTTGTTGGCCATCGAGAGCTCAGAAAGCTTCCCGAGCAGCCAGTACATTTTTCTAAGCTTGGTGTTGAGTTCCTCTTTTTTCTTTTTGACGTGAGGCTTCCACCGGAGTTTAGCATCCAGCGTCATGCCTAGGTACTTCGCCGTGTTTGCAAATGGTATTATTTTCTCATTGAGTTGCACAGGGATTGGGCTGGTCTTGCGATTTGTAAAGTTTACATGAACAGATTTCTCCTCGTTGAGTTTTATTCTCCACTTTTTTGTCCAGGTGTTTACTTCTTCTACCGCGGTTTGCATTTTGCTAGTAGCCTCTTCAACATCATTTCCGACTGCAAGAAGAGCTGTGTCGTCGGCAAACGTTGCAATGATTGAGTCCTCTCTTACGGGTAGGTCACTCGTGTACAATAGGTAAAGCACTGGTCCAAGGACGCTTCCTTGAGGTACTCCAGCCGAAATCTTACGCAACCGCGAATATTCACCCTCATGTTTCACTCGGAAGTGTCTACCGCATAAATAAGATTTCAGAATTTCGTAGAATTTTTTCGGAAGGAGTTTATTCAACTTGAACTCAAGCCGCTTGTGCCAAACTTTATCAAACGCTTGAGCTACGTCCAAAAAGACAGCCGAACATATTTTCTTTTCTTCCAGAGTAGACTCCACAGCATTCACTATCCGATGGACCTGATTGTGGAGTGTTGTTCTCTGAATCCAAACTGATGGGATGGTATGATTCGTTTTTCTTCTAGAATAGGCCTTAGTCTTTTCAGGAGGAGTTTCTCAAAAAGTTTCGAGACTGTAGGGAGAAGTGAAATGGGTCGATACGACTTCACTTTAGCTGGCTTTCCCGGCTTCGCTATCATTATAACTTCAGCTACTTTCCATTGCCGGGGGACGTACTTGAGGCGTAAGGCTGCGTTGATTAAATACAGTAGCTTCCTAAGTCCCCTTTCGGGCAGCTCCCGCATTATCCTGGCTGTTATCAAGTCATAGCCGGGGGATTTTTTCGTACTGAGGTTGGTCATAATTTCCGTCCTTAGTTTTTTGATCATTACTGGCCGAATTTCCCTGTTGTCCTTGTTGGGTACGTAGGATACACATTCGTTGGCTGACTGCCGTGGATGGGGCTGGAAGGTTCTTTCCAGATGATCTGCAAATACCTGCACTTTTTCCTTTGCGCTCCTAGCCCATGTTCCTTCACCAGTTCGAATGGGTGGTATGGGCACTTTTGGCCGCTTGAGGCTCTTTGTCGCTTTCCACAGCGAGTATTCTGTGCCTTTTTCTGGTGTCAAGCCTTCGAGGTACGCCGAAAATTCTTCGTTCTTTACATGCCTTATAAGTGCTTTCAGCTGGTTACAAAGCTTGTTCAATTTCATCTTATTTTCTGTTGATCGATTCCTTTGCCATATTTTACGTGCCCGCCTTTTCGCTTGAACCATTTCCCGTACTTCCACAGGATTGCTGGACCACCGCTTGTGATTGGGATTATTACTCGGCGTGCTACTCCAAGCCGCCTCTTGTAAGGTTTGCACAAAATTATGCACCTCTTTCTCTAACTGGGCAGGCGTTTGCAGACTTATTGATAAGTCAACTTTGGCGTTCACATCTCCTTGAACATCTCCCAATTGGTCCGCCTATTCGTGAGTCTTTCTGTTTCTTCTTTCATTATTATCGATTGACTAACTGTCATAGCCGAGTGATCGGATAACAAGTTTTCGTCGTCCTCAGTGTGTATGTAATTTGATAACAAGCCCTTCACAATGAAGAAGTCAATAAGGTCCGGTGTTTTATTCATATCCTTAGGCCAGTAGGTCGGTTTTCCTCCTGAATGGAACTCACAGTGCGCTTCTCTTCCAGCCTCAAAAAGTTGTCTTCCTTTCGGATTCTGGATTCTTGATCCCCAGTATTGGTGTTTCGCATTAAAGTCACCTCCGATAATGAAGTCATGCCCAAGTCTGTTGAATAGATTAGCGTAGTCCTCTAGAAGCAGGAATCTTGCAATTTCGCGAAAATTGTGCCTGGAAACATCCAATTCTGCCTATACATATTTGCCTCGAAAATGACGCAATTTTGTTGGGATATGGTCGGGCCTCGTCAGTCTAGGACGTGGTTGGTTCGAGCCCGCAATAAACAATTTTAAACTTGCAATTTCACTGAAATTAAGCGACCCGTAACTTGTAATTTGGCTGAAATTAAGACCCGAAATATGCATTTCCTTGAAGAATCAAGACCCGAAGCCCCGACACTGTCAATTTCGTGTACATTCAGCCAAGAAACTTGTGATTTTGCTCAAATTAGGACACGAACATATGGAAACTTGTCTATTTTAAATTTTATAATAAATTGGAGGTCAAGTTCAAAGTAAAGGGCGCAGTCGGGACCGATTTGGCCAATGATTCACGCCAAAAAAGGCCCTGAAACTTGCAGTTTCGATGAAATTAGGACTTGAAACTTGCAGAATCGTGAATATTCGGGAAAATTTTGTAATTAGGCGGCTATTTGTCAGAAGATCTTTTTTAAATTTTGAAAGAAATATTGTCAAGTCATTGATCGGATCAACCTTCGAAACTCGGCGTTATATCCAGAAGTCTAAGGTACGGAGAGTGAATTTTGGACTATGGACTGCCCCCCCCCCTCAGCCCTTATCGAGGAAACCGTTAATTTAGCATATGGATTTTTTAGAGAATTAGCTATTAGTATTTCAAAAAGTTGGTCCCACTCCCAGTTTCTTTCATAACTTGGCCAAAAACGATTAAATCTTGAACTGCTACTTTGTAGATGTACTCTAGTAAGCCCAAAAATGTGAAAGATTCTGTTGGTGAATCTAGTATTTTCTGCCAAAAAATGGACTCGTGGCAAGGGAGGGCAGCTGCCCCTTCCTGGAGATTGGGAGAATCTGAAAGTATAGCTAAACGTATTAATGATAAGATGCTGGGTGCTTGGTGCGCAAGACCGCCAGCCCCTATTACAGGGCTAACTAATTCTGGCCAGTAGGGCTCACGAGCCGTCCTCTTTAACCCGCTAGACAATTTAGCGGAGTTCAAGGAAAATTCACGGGTTTCTGCACAGGAAAAGCAATTCCAGCGGTTTTTCGTTGGTTTCGCTCCCTAGAACGCATATACATATTTCGCAGGCTAAAACAAAAAACAATTTCACTGGTTTTTAGACTATAAGAGAAGCAGTTCCGCTCCCCAAGAATGCCACTCACAGGTTTTCCGCGCTGAAAAAACAATTTCGCTAGTTTTTCTCCTAGGGTTGCTAGGTTTGCTTTATAATAATAATAGATAATATAGATAAGCGATCACATTATTAACATTAAAATTACCGCGAAAATCAACACAAATTTTAGGTCCGTATGCCAAGTCGTTCCCAGAAATTTCCTCGACTCCTACCAAACTGTAGAATCACGTGTTATTTTATAATTTTTCCAGTTTGTGAGGGAGCTTTGAGGTTGAGGAAAATTCAAGGAAAGACTTGGCATACGGGCCTAAATGTGTGTTTTTGGACGACATTTGAAGATAAAGGGGTGTGTTAGGAATTCATCGATCGATGGATTAGGTTTCCATAGTGATTGATCTTTCCCTCACATTTATAATGTGTTAGTTCTTTAAGGGCTAATTTAACCTCAGGGAGTTAGGTTCAGCCCTCGCGCCAGCTCGTGTACACGCTACCGCAGGCCGTCGGGCCTGGGGAAAGGTGAGTCAGACTGTAAATAATAAATGTACATCAAGGGGTAAAGGTACCTCTTTGCTACTCTTTGTCGACTCTCTGAACCCAGACCCATACGGCGGTACATTGGTGGCAGCGGTGGGGTAGATGGGGTGGGATAGATAACATTGTTTACATAAATAGTGACGCCTTTTTTCAGTTAATTCTGAGTTAACGTAACTAAAGTTAACTCTCGGTGGTGAAATCCCCCATAACATAATCCACCGATTATGTTAAAGATGATTTTAGGAACAAGCCCAAGGTTAACCAAGTTTTGCAGCTAGAAAGACGATATTGCGAACGACGAAGTATGACGTTTTATTTTAAATCTTAACAAACCAACAGGATTTCCTTTATGACTTGCCAGTAAACTTTAGCTGGAAAATTGTTTAAACTCTGAATCAATTAGAGAAATCAAAACAGACACTTCTCTAACCCTCTGTTCGGGGAGATAAAAGATCTTGGCCACCCATAGGCCCCAAGAGGGCCGGGGGTCAAGATGCCTTCCGTCTTACCACGTCCGCCAACTCCTCTTGTGGCAGCATCACTGCAATGACTTTACTATCACAGGTGTCCTTTCCACAGGATATAATCCTCAACCCTTCCATTTGGCTACCAGAAACGAGGTTCGAAGAGTGTCTGGGTGCTCAATTCACCCTTTTTTTCTTCTTCATTATTTTTTGACGGCAGTGATCAACTCGGGAACCAGCCTCTCGAGCACCCCATTTCCAATTGCCTTCATTTAACAGGTACAACACTCGTTTCCTTGCCTTGGCAAAGTTGTGAGGTGAGGAGAGAGAAAGTTAAGGTTCATCTTTGATTTGGCAGAGAACCAGGAATGCGATTCAGTAATTATTTTTTTTTTTTACATATTTGTGCCAAAAGAAAACGAGCTGCGGGTACCTGTTACTTAAACGTATTCACTACGAGAAATTTTAGTCGCGAACATATACCACAATAATAGATCGGAGGAGAGCAACTGTTGAATATATATGGCGAGGAAAAAATTGAAAGTTAGGCCCGGCGCACACTAGGGGAAAAAAGACGCCGACGCGCGCATCAGCGTCCGACTCGTGCAGTAAAAATACATAGAACTCTATGGGGCCTTTCACATTGGACTCGTACGCGAGAGTCGTCTCTTCCCCGCGCGTCGGCGTCTTTCTTTTTCTAGTGTGCGCCGGGCCTTACGCGGCACGGATGGAAGTTACAGAAA
Source organism: Corythucha ciliata (assembly GCA_038030265.1). Taxonomy (NCBI): domain Eukaryota; kingdom Metazoa; phylum Arthropoda; class Insecta; order Hemiptera; family Tingidae; genus Corythucha; species Corythucha ciliata. The sequence goes on along the minus strand of CM075943.1, from coordinate 1,304,703 downwards.
AAGCCTGCGAAGTAAATACAAACACACTTATCACGGCCCAGTGACAATGATTGGAAGACCAGAGTTGGCGTATTCACGTACTCGTGCTGTACGAGGGCGTGAAAAGCAATAACCCTAAAAAATCGTAATCAGTTATAAATCCCATTTAACTGTTACATTCGATAACTTTCACATACATTCCGTTACTGTTACATTCAATAACTGCGACATTCCATGACAGTGACATTTCAGCACCTGTGACCAGGGGGGCCTGTTCTGTAACATTTCTGTATTCCTAGGAATATCCTTTCCACCCGCCCGCCCCGAATTAAATCATACGTTGATGGGGGAGAACAGGTGGAAAGAGACAGTGATAATGACAGTTAAAAGTTATAGAACAGGCCCCCAGGGCCGTATCTACGGAGGACGCAAAGGATTCGCACCCAGTGGAACCACCCAATGTTTTTTTTTTGGAGCCAATTTTCTCTCTCTCCCTATCTTAAGGTGGGGTTTCAGGCGGGTTTCCTCGACCCCTTCCCAGTCGCTCCTCGCCCAAACTTCGCATATCAGTTTTGGCTCCATTTCTGCACCAATATTCCATTTCAAAGTCTTATTTTAATCTTCAGGAAGTTCTACAGTGACGTTAGATCTTGCTTTTCCAAATTTCATCCCTGAAATTTCCTTAAAACACATTTGAATTCTGAAGTGTTTTGGGGTCAGAGCGCATGCGTCATAGCGCACAGTGTGTTGAACGTGAGGAATGCGCTATTGGATGCCTCAAGAAGCTGGAAGGGTATCAAAAATTGTGTGCATTGCTTCGACGCATGCGTTGCTGAAAGTTGAAAAGGTGTGTTGAATTGAAAGAGGCCTCTTTCAAGACGAAAGCGCACAAGTGGAGACATAGCTTTACCCACTCTCTCTCTCTCGTGGATATAGCGGCGGAATAGGCCCGGATTGAGCGAAACACCGAGGAGTTTCCTTCTTCAATGAGCCAAACCCGCGAAGTGAAAATGCACGGGAAGAGCAGAACATTTATATAGCCTCTTAAACAAAGGCCTACAGCTATAGCAATGACATCATTCAAGATTTTTGAGGCGTGCACTATTAGCACATTCCTTAAGCTAGATGGATATAATGAATAAATCTGTCGCCGGTATTTTAATTATCAAATTAATTAGACTGATATTATGCGGACGACAATTGGAAGGGCATAGCCCAACACGATTCGAGTTTCGAGAAAAAATGGCTCCCCGGCGGGATTTGAACCCGCAACCTCTGGATTACCAGTCCAGCACGCTGCCATTTGCGCCACGGAGACGCCTATGGGAGGTCGTACTCCGAGGGATGAGCTAAGCCGAACCCCACCCAGGTCCATTGTCTCCAGCTATGTCTCCACTTGTGCGCTTTCGTCTTCCTTTTTTCATTCAACACACCTTTTCAACTCCCGCCTTCAACTTTCAAGCAACCCAAACAATTTCTGATATCCATCCAGCTGCTTGAGGCACGCAATGACGCATGTCTCACGATCAACACACCGTGAGCTGCGACGCATTTCTCTGACGCACGCGAAAAGGTACAAGTAAAGACATAGCTTTTGACTTGCGTTAGAGCCGTGTGAAATACGTAAAGTTTAATTTTTTAGCGGGCAAACCCCGTGAAGTTGGTTTTTAGCGTGCCAGTTCCGTTAAAATGTGATTTCTGGAATAGTGGTAGGTATTGCTCTTACTTAACGGAGCCAAAGGTGGAATTAGTTCAAGAATCAGCCAAAACCCGTTAAATTGGGATCTGAACGTGCAAAATCTATATGAGCTCTCAAAACGCGAAGTTCCTCTTTTTGGAGGACCGGGAGCGCTTGCGTAGGATACCCAACCAAAAGCTGCAGTGTGGAACCTAAAGAAGGCTGATTGGAAGCGGTTTACAGTAAAATGCGAGGAATTGCTGTGTAATGTCGACCTTTCAGGAAACATTGATACATGCTATCGCAAACTGAGCACTGCAGTGCTGAGAAGCGCAATGGACTCTATTCCGCGGGGCTGGGTCAAAAACGCAAAGCCCTTTTGGAATGAAAGATTAGGGGAATTGAGGGATGCAAAAAATGCTGCCGACACACTGTATGAAACCCATCCTACCCAAGACAACAAAACGAAACTAAAAGCTGCCGCCGCCAAGCTTAAGAACGAGATCCTGCAGTCCAAGCGAGGATCAGTAAGAACTTTCATGGAGCAGCTGGATTACAGGAAAGATGGAGTGAAGGCCCACCGGTACGTCTCGGAACTCTGTGGGAAACGGGGAGCCCCCAAAAACAAACCTGTGGTCACTCAGTCTGGGAAAACTCTCACACGATATGCGGACATTGCTAGGCACTTCTGCGCCCATTATGCCAAAGTGAGTAACCCACGCCCTAAAGCTAAACGCAAGCTGCATACCCGGCAGCCATCTTCTTGCCCGGATGAATTTGAGATAAACCTCTTCTATTCGGAGTTCACTCTCGCGGAACTGGAGAGAGCCATCGAGAGCGCGCCCAAGAGGAAATGTGCGGGATCTGATGGGATTCTGCCAGAGTTTATCAAACTCCTGGGGGCAAAGGCCAGGGAGAAGATCCTTGTTTTTATGAATAAGGTCTGGATCAGAGGACTTCCCAGTGAGTGGCGAAAGGCTGACATAATCCCCATTGCAAAGAAAGGAAAAAGCGAAAATACCCCCGAGAGTAACAGACCAATTGCTCTGATAAGCATGTTCTCGAAGTTATACGAGAAAATGGTCCTCGAGAGGCTGCAGCTGTACTTGGAAAAACGGCAACTTCAATCAGACAAGCAGGCAGCTTTCAGACGGTACCGCAATACCATTGAACATGTGACTTACCTGTCCCAGGAAGTCAAAAATGCATTCCACCGTAAGCAAAGTACAATAGCTGTGTTTTTAGACTTTAGAACTGTCTTTGACCGGGTCTGGAGGGAGCGATTGCTGGAAAAGATTCTGGGATTGGGCATATCTGGGAATATGTATGAGACCATTCGTTCGTTCTTCTCACAACGGTGGATCAGAGTGAAGTACCGAAGCGTTTGCTCACCGTACCGGCAGACCCGCCTTGGAGTTCCCCAGGGCGCAGTGCTAAGTCCCACCTTATTCAGCATCATGATTGACGACGTGGTGGCAAAATTGGAGGCCATACCGGGAGTTCGTGCACTGCTGTATGCGGACGATTTGGTGATATGGGCCTCCAGCAGCAACCTGAAAGCGATTGAGGCGTGCCTGGACGAGGCTCTGAGGGCTTTAGACAGCTGGGTAAAGGAAAATAGGATGGATGTAAAACCACAAAAATCGGAATTTCAGGTTTTCAGCTTGTCGACTAGACGCCCGCAAGTAAACCTGCTCTTCAACGGCGCCTCACTTCCCCAATCAGACTCAGCCGCATACCTGGGCATCCAGCTGGATAGTAGGCTCTGCTGGAAGAAGCATGTCGAGAAGCTCGTACAACAGGGAGAGAAGAGGCTAGGACTTGACCTACAAAACGTATGTGCGACCCTGCATAGAATATGGAGCTGAGGTCCTGGTAACCGCCTCTGATTGTGCGCTAAAGCCCCTCGACACACTGCAAAATAAGGCACTGAGGCTGATTACAGGTGGAGCCAAGTCAGCCCCCATTGCGGCAATGGAAATCCAATCGGATGTTGAGCCATTGCAGGTCCGAAGGGATATTGCTGCCATCAAGTTCGTAGACCGCATGAAGAGCCTCGGAGTTGAATATTGGGATACGCAGGAGACCTCGTCACAGCGCCTAGTGACCCAGCAACAACTAAGCAGCAAAGTGGAGGACATAGTTGAGAAGTACGGCATCATACGAGGGCTTGCCCATACGGAGACTGAGCTAGTTGAGAGGGTTAAGAAAGGGGAAACCCCCACTCTTATATTACGAAGCCTAGCTCAGGAAACCATAACCCTACGATACCCCAGCAGCGAGTGGTTACACATCTACACCGATGGGTCAGCCCTGGATGCGGATGCGGGCGCAATGGCGGAAAAGAGCCCTACTCTTACCACCAACGTATGGGCTAAATAATGGCTGTTTTTGCAGTTTTTAAGGAGTTTACAATGTTTTCCGTCTTAATTATCGCCACACTTGATTGAAAAAGGATTTGAGGTTACGACCTTTCTTCGATCGACCTTCTACGACCTGCTTTCAAAGGATTACATTTCAGGAACGTAGTGAATTTAGTATCCTATGGTTTGTACCTATAATGGACAGTACGTAGTCATTATCTCTTTTTGTTGTCTCACAATGTTGCCTATATGAATCAATATAAATTTGATAAATGCCCGGTCTCATCAAGGAGCTACAAAAAAGAAGAAGTGGAGTTAAGCACCAAATATTGTATACGCGGCCAAATAGAGGACGCCAAGGCGTAGGCCGCCGTGGGCCCAACCGAAAGCTCGCGGGCCAAAAAGTGGCCCGCTGACTCTCAGCTGAGCCTTCCTAAATGGCCCGGCCGTGGCATACAGTGGTAAATAATCATCTTTAATGTTGGATTTTGGCGCCCCTATAGGATTTTTGTGGAAATGAAAATCGCTACAAATTCGCGCCTTCTCGTGGTCGGCCAATCCCCCGCTTAATTCAGACCAAAACGGAAAATAAGGCTAATTGGGGACTGAAATTGAGCTAAATGGCTAATTAAAGGCTGAAATTATTAAGAAAAAAAAACTGATTCTCGGCCATAAATAAGAAAAAGTGCTAAATCACGGATAAAGTTAAGAAAACTTCACAGCAAAAATTGAGAAAAAGCTTTAAAATCGCGGATAAAGTGTAAATTACAGTCATTAGCGTTTAAAATTATGAAAAACACTAATTAACGGATAAAATTGTGAAAAATCAATAATTCGCCAATGAAAAAAAGCGCTAATTCGCCCCTAAAATTACGAAAACATGAATTCTCGGCTTATTCAGAACGGAAGTTCGTGGCTCAATCTGAAAAAACGCTAATTCATTGCTGAAAGTGAAAAAAAAAAAAAAAAAGCTAATTCGTGGGGAAAATTAAGAAAAGTGCTAGTTCACGGATACAATTGTGGGAAATCGCTCTTTAGCAGTCAAAATCACGTATTCACGGCTAACGTGACGAATAAATAAATAAAAGGGCCCAGATGCTAGATGTATAAGGAAACGAAAATTTTGAGCTTCTGGAGTTCGTGGCTCAAACTTCGAAAAAACGCTAATTCATAGCTAAAAGCAAGCGAAGCAAATCGCTAAGCCGGAGCTGAAATTAAGAAAAGTTGCTAATTCATGGATGCAATTGAGAAAAATCGCTAATTAGTGGCTGAAAAATACGAACTCACTGCAAAATTCAGATAAATCGCTATAATTCACGGCTAATAAGGGTGAAAACTTGCAGAAATGACCAAAATTGCTAATTAGCGGCTAAAATGGAGAAAACTAGCTAATTTATCAATAAAAATGACTAATTCGTGAATTAAGTAGAGAAAACGTCAATTTGCGGCTTCTGATCGTAACTTCGTGCCAGAAAGTGAAAAAAAGCTAATCCGACTTACATCCAAATAGCATTTTCAGAAAGTAAAACCGTGGTTGCCAGGATGTTGGATATTTCTGGTGCTTTTGACAATGTTGACTTAAGAATATTAGCTCAAACAATGCTTGATGTCGGCATGTGTCACAAAGTCAATTTAGTCATGGCTCTTGTCGGTGACCGTCGCATTCACTTGCTGGTGAATAACGATATGCTTGGTCCTCGTCTGGCTCGATCAGGCTTACCTCAGGGAGACATTTTAAGTCCAATTCTTTACTCCTTATACGTTCACGACGCAGAACGAGTCCTTCCAGCTGGCGTTAATATCTTACAATATGCCGACGATATATGCCTCTACGTGAAAAACTCATCCCCGTTAAGAGCCTTAGAATTACTTAAAGAGGGAATACTCTCATTTCGGTCCTTTCTCCTTAACCTCGGGCTCGATATATCCCCACTAAAATCTGTAATATGTCCTTTTAATCGATCTCATGCATTCCCACTCCCAAATATAGCCGAAATTGGAAGCTCCAGTTTGCCTATTTCTGCAGAAGTAAAATTCTTGGGAATTACCCTAGACCGTAAATTAAACTGGTCTAGTCACATAAAACAACTTGTGACAAGAGCCGAAAAAGATGTAAATATAATGCGTATGGTTTGCCACTGCCGTTGGGGAGCGGATCCTAAAATAATGTTAATTTTTTATAGAGCAACTGTACGCTCTATATTCGATTATGGCGCGGTTTTTTATGGCCAGGCATCACACACTCACCTACACAAGTTGAATTTAACCCAATATAAGTGTATTAGGCTATGCCTGGGTTTTTTGAAATCGACTCCCATAGACGTTATGCTTAGAGAGGCGGGAGAGTATCCATTGCAAATTAGGAGGGAAATTTTATCCGATAGAATGCTCTTAAAAATCAAAGGTCTATATCCAAACTTATTTAATCAAATTTTAAACCTAAACCAACTAGATTTAACGTCCAACTACTGGAAGAAAAAAAAATCCTCTCTATTGACCTCAAGTTTCCGCAATATTATCATCATTTGTCAACAGGTCTTCTTATTATCAGACTACTCAGTACTAAAAACTGCCGATTATATCCTTCAATTGGCGATTTTAGTAAAAAAAAAAAACAAAACAAAACAAAAAAACGACAATTCCTAACCATGTCTGACGTGCCCCTCCCCCCTCAAAATGAAGATGCTACCACAAAACTGGCGATTTTTACCTAAAACTAAACTTTACTGTTCCATTTCAAAATGAATATTTTACACCCGAAACGGCAATTTCCCCTCAAAATTAGATAATTTACTCCAAAACTGACAATGTCACACTTTAATTCAAGTTTTCCTCAAAACCGGTGATTTTAGATCATTCTGCCTTGAAAACAGGTGATTTCACAACAAAAAATTGACAAATTCATCGCAAATGCGACGATTTTATACCAAAACAGACGATTTCACGCCAAAGCTGACGTGTTGCCCCATAACTGATGACGTTAATACAAAACTGGTCATTTTACCCCAAAACTGACTGTTTTAATTCCAAAACTTACGATTTCATCCCAAAAACGTTCCTAAACTGAAGATTTTACCCTAAAACTTGCGGTTCCACCACAAAAATATCACTTAACCTCAAAACTGAGTATTTTACTTCAAAATTGATATTTTACTTTGTTGGGCACAGCTTTTCAGGGCACATAGAGTAAGCTTTGACGATTTCAAGGCTGGAATAGCTATAATTGCCATTTTTAGGGCGCATAAAGTCAGTCTTTCCAGTTATAGGAGCGAACAGTACGTCCCAAGTCAAGGCGAGAACAGCCGGGTTGGCCGTTTTCGGCGCTCCGAATGGTCTATTTTGCCATTTTCAGGGCAGGAGTCACTTGTTCAGGCATTTTTAGAGCTCGATTCGTTGGGTAATCCATTTCTAGAGCTCGCAAAGTAATTCGGCAATTTCTAGGGCTCAAATATAGTAATTTTAGCCATTTTAAAGACACAAATCGTCAGTTTTGCCATTTTCAGGGCTCAAATACCTAGTCCATCAAGCCAAGGCCATACGAAGTTTGACCATTCCTGGTGCGCAAATTGTCGATTTTGCCATTTTCAGGGAAGGAATCATCTTTTTATGCATTTCCAGGACACGTGAAGTCATTTTGGCCGTTTTCGGGGCTTGATTAGTCCGTGAAGCCAAAAGCGCGCATTATGGTCATATTTGGCTCAAGAATGGCCAGTCTGATCAATTTTAGCGCACGAATGGTCGATTTAGCTACTTCCGTGCGGTAGACATGATCTTTTTAGGCATTTTCAGAAGTTCACCAGTCGCCACCAATTTTTAGGGCGCGTGAAGTCCAGTTTTAACCATTTTAAAATTGCGAATCGACAGTTTTGTTTTTTTGGGCGTGACTTTAGTTACTTTAGCCGTTTTTATAGTGTAAAAAGCTAGTTTTAACTATTTTTAGGCAGTGAAAAGGCTGTCAAACCAGTTTTAGTAGAGCGAACCACAGCATTTCTCTAGTACCTCTCTTGAGCAAATACTGAATCCGCGTCTGTCTGCGAAAATGGTATTCTAGGACGCAAAAACGGCGAATTTGGTCTTTGAATTATGTCACCCTTGCGATGTCCGTTTTGTGAGCGACAAAACCCGTTGAAATTTATTTTTTTAATTAGTGAAATCCGTTAAGTTATTTTTTTAGTGAGCGCCGACGAAGCACAATGTGATTATCCTGAAAGATTTTTACTATCAGAATGCATCTAGGGGTGGGCAACTGCCCCGCTGAATCTGCATTTTTGAGTCTAGGGGAGGGCAGCTGCCTAGCCCTGCTCCCCTCTGGCTATGCCTATGTCCCTAGGTAAATTCGTGCATTGCAGTTTTTGATCCATGACTCACCTTCATGTTTGCATTTGAGGCTGTGGGTTCGCTGTTCATAGGAGTTTTCCACGGATAAAGTTAGAAAAAGAATTATAAATTTTTTTTATAACCGATGTAAACAAAATTGATTTGCGAACTCGTGTCTCTCATTTGCCCTATTAATAGGCTTTGTTGGGTCTGGGAATGGAATTCACACAGATATACCCGCGAGTCCGGTTACATTAGGCATTTGCTCAAACAAACTGCTACAGGGGGCCTGTCCTGTAAGATTTCAGGGTTCCTAGGAATATCCTTAAGTCACAATACATGTTGATGGGGAGGACGGGTGGAAACAAACAGTGATAGTGACATTAAAAAGCTATAGAACAGGCCCTCAGTAGCCATTTAAGTGACAAAATCACTGGTTTTTGTCACAGTGACTGCACAGTCACCGGAACTAGTTGTCACTGTGACCGACAAAAGCTGTCACGTCACACCTCTAAACAGTACCTGCATAGACTGGGAACAGTCCCAACAGGTAACTGCGAAGTATGTGGGACACAGGGCACCCTGGAACATACTATAATGGAGTGCAGCAGCTATCGTAACCAAAGGACCTTATTTCTTGACAATATTACTAGCCTCATCACCTGTCCCTTTAACTACAGCACAATCTTATCGTCTAATTCCATCCCGGTTTTATACAATTTCACTGTAGCCATCGACTTCAAAGTTTAAGCCATCTTATTAAAGCTTATTAAATAATTGTAACATTATTATTTATATAACATATTATAATAATTGTGTTCTGTGGCGTCGAGCAATAGTCGCTGACCTGCCGATCTTTCTTTTTCGGCATCAGACTCAACAGCTTTTATCCTCGTCGTCAGTAATGTGTACGAGAAGATTACGGAACAGAACGAATACTTTTTTTATTTAGAAAACTCATTTAAACAACAACCATATGACTGGCAACATCACCTTCCTCCGACAGGCCAGTTTACGCCCGCCTTTGAATCACACCATTCTGCCTACAATATTTTGTCTCCTGTTTTCGAATTCTTTTTAGTTATTTTTCCATCGGACAGGGATTACAGTGAATTGAAATTAAAATTCGGTCAACGGAAAAGAAGAAGCTTCCTATAATAAATTTAAACGATTTGTTTTTCATTACTATTCATATTCAAATTCAGGTTTTTTGGGGCGTTCTGGAGTTTTGATCGCGTTAAAATTTTCTGTAGATTCCAGAATTATTTATTATTGATTTTATTCAAGACTGTATCTACCAAAAACGCTCTATTGTCAGACCGAGCGCATTTTGTTAACAGAAAACCAGTTTGCTGCTACCCAGTGAAGCTACTAGAACGTTTTAACAGCTCATGCAAAGTTATTTTTATAAAAAGAGCCCGTTAGCGAAAATTTCTCCAAAGTGAAAGCTCTAGCCCATTGTAAAACGTCGAATTGTCGTTTTCCGTTTCTGGGCCCTAAACGGGAAAATTTCCTTCGCGAGCTAGCTTGAAATCGCAAGAATAAAACTCACTCGCGCGGTTACTTATGCGCGGAATTGTGTTGTAAAAATAGGAAAATGTTGAAATAGGAATAAGGTCCTCGAAAATGCCAACAACGGTGTCCCTAGTTTTAACAAGATAATGCAATAATCAAATCAGTCTCCCTTTATAATCATGGCTCAACTCCAAATAGCTTATCAGCTCTGTAAAAGTTTTACGCATTTGTGTTAAAGTAATGCCCGCCAAAAGCTGACGCAAACAAATCTCAAGTCCAATTCTCAAGGCAGACAAAAACTCGGTGTCACCCAGCTGAAAATATTTTTTATTAACACCTCATACCAACATAGTCCAGTCAAACGGTAGTTCCACGTGGACAAAAATCTCGTCTTCGATTTTTTGACTTTATTTTATGTTTTTTGGGGTGAGGAACACGAATCTGAAGAGATCCAACAAAATTTCCTTGTGCGTTTTGAGAAACTCGCGAAAAACTGCTCATTTTTGGCACTTTTTTCAGTTTTTCGCTTGCAACTCCTTAATGACGCATTCTACAGAAAATTGTACCCTGTTCTTTTTTGAAGAGCATCAAGTTCTGCGTCGAATCATATTTTCTTTTGTCACAATTGACCCAGCCGTTTCACTGGTATTGATTTTTTTTAAATGGTGAATTTTAGCCACTTTTGGTAAAAATTAATAAAAATGACTAAGGCAGCTGCAACTTGAAAATGGCGGTTCCAATCGAAAAATGTCAAGAAATCAAATTTGTTCAGAATTGAATTTTACATAAGAGAAAAGCCTTGAAACTTACAGGAAAAATCAGTGGTATCAGTTATGTAACAAAAAATGCGAAAAAAGGTGGGCCAAAAACCATGGTTTTCTGCACATTTTTGCCAATAGCTCGAGAACTAGTTGTCCAATTTTTTTCTATAAGAAACGATCTGAAAGCTGATTGAATTTGCTATCAGACCTATTATGTGAAATTTCATTTTAAGATTAACGTAAGACATGGCCATAACGTCTAACAATTTAAAATTTGCTGCAAAAAAAGCGTTTTTTGTCGTATTGCGGCCTACAACTCAAAAACTATCCATCCAATTAAACTCAACATACCGTACAGTACAGCATCTGTAAGTCCCCCTACCCACAACCACAAACTTACCCATACTCAACCACACCCTTACCCCAACAACACCACCACAATTAGCACACCACCACCCCTTGTGTACTGTACAGGGTTCAAGTCTGGGAATTGAACCCTCACATTTTTATCACGACACCCCTTATCTACTGTATGGTTTGTCTGGTCTGTTGTGGTCTGATTCGGTTTGTGAATTGAGCACGCTTGCCGCGTTTCAAGTGATTTTTTATATTTATTTAATAATTGAAAACTAAAAACGATATTATTATCCAGCATAATGTAGTTTAAGATGTTGCAAATGAATGCTTCTCTCATTTTCTTCGTCGAGGCCTCTTGGCTGGGAGATTTAACAGTCCTGGTTCGGAATCGTCAGTTTGGGATGGGTCTTTAGGGTGGAGGAGGTCATCTGAAAATGAGTAGAAGTAATATAGTGCAATGATTGTGGAAGTGTTTAATCCAGTGAATGTCTAAATATTGTAGTTTCAATTGGAAAGCATTTAGTACCAAAGATAATGTGTAAAGAAGGCTTACCTGCATCTGTTACTTCGTCAGCTATCAGGATATCTTCGTCCACATCCTCGTCCATATCCGTATTGTCCGCATTGTTGCATCCTCCCTCATCACAGATGGCGCATAGTCGGGAACAAAATATCCCAGCTTTCTTGCAGCTGCATGCCATGGTGTTACAACCTTTGCTGCATTTGCACGCAACAATGGACAGCAATTTCTCCGGAGCTGGTGGTTTAGTGGTGAACACCGGCTGTAACTCATTGATCGTTTTCTTCCATCCATACATTTCTGGCTGTGGCTTCCCTCCAAGCCATAGCTGAACCTGCGTGTAAACTTTGAGGAGATGTTGATGGGCAGCATCGGTGGTTGGGGGGATGGACTCCATCTTCATAGAGCTCTTTGAAATTGCGCTTTTATACACTTTATACCTCACTTCATCCAGCGGAACGCCTACCTTTTCACCATACAGGGCTGCAATGAAATCCTCACCACTGTTCAACATTGATCCCAGGTTGAATGCAGGATCATGGGCTGGTTTATTGAACAGGATGAGCTGGGAGGCAAGCTGAGGATGTTTGTCCAGTACTTTCATTGTTTTTGCCTTCCCCTGGCCATAGAGGGTGGAAGTGGTGTCACGTCCGCTCACTGCATGGAGGAAGAGGATGTTGTCACGGATGTTATTGCCGACTACGCTCGAGGGGTGAAACCATACGGTTTTGGCTTTTCCTCTGCCTGGTTTCGTGAGGTATACGTTGTAAGCAGCTGAAAGTCCTATCAGCAGTACTAGCAGGTCGACATCCTCCCCAACCACAGTGACAGTGCTGGTGTCTGCGGATATCTGGATTGCTGTAGTGATGATCAGCCTATCACCGTCTTCTTCTGCCTGCTTGGTGGGGATGTTGCAGGAATGAAGTTTCGTCTTCAGCAAAGTGATGAACCGCTTCTTATTACGGTCGTTCCCCAAGAAGTGCTCTTGGGAAACCTCCGGTTTCATATCTTCTGTGAACAAAACTTCTGCCGAATGTTTTTTTGTTGCTCTTCTCAACCGTTCTGCATGTTTTGTTCCACTGCGGTCTTCAGGGTATCCGTCAAAAACCACGATGGGGTTATTGAAGTGTCGGTTCAAGTAAGAGATGTAGGAGTCGCAAATTTGATTAAACGTTGATCCGTATCCCCACATCACTCTGTGTAGTAAAAAACCCCCATCTATTACATGACGGGTATCTTCGGGTATTTGGGAGTCGGGCAAGGGGCGGAAACAATTGTATAGACTGGATTTAGTGCCTTTCCTCATGGACCCTTCATGAAAGAGAGAAGTCGGGTATGGACTCAACTCGTACTGCAGGAACTCCTTTAATTCCTCTTCAGTTTGTTTGATGATGGTCATTCGGTTGTATAATGTGGTGGGATCGACAATTATTTCCTTGTCAAGGGTTTTAATTGCTGAGTGCATCACGGAGAGAGGCTTCACTCGATCATTTCTGTGGAATTTGACTGTCTTGAAGTTCAAACCTATTATTTTCGCCAAACCATTCTGGCCAAGCTCTCTCGCACGATGGCAGTTGACACGTTCATCTCCAACTATTCCGGTGCTCACAGAGATGATCTGTTTAGTCTGTGGAAAAGGGTAGTGACACTCCAACCATTCAATGAGTTTCATCGAGTCTGACGTGTCCCTTTCAACTCTGGACTCCCTGCTATCAATATGCTGTTCACTGGTCTGAAAATGAACCCCACAGAAGGATTCAACGACGTCAGCTATCTGAGCCATGGCTGCGTGTCCTAGCAACCATCTGGTGGCAACGCTGTCAGAAAGGTTTCGCGATCTGGTCAGTCCATCCTCAACTTTGATGCTTCTCATAAGTACTTGCTCTATAGTCTGATCTATAAAAGTGCCACACCACAGTTTGTCACTCCTGCGAACTGTGAAGGCTCCTCCATCAGTGAATCGCATGTACTCTTCTTGCGGCATTTTTTTTCTCCAAACCAAGCATGTCCTGAAGATACAGGTGCGCACACTTGGCGTAGAGGTAATGTCCACTTGAATGGAAATACGGGAGCATGAAGAAAATAGTTCTTAAATGCAGTCCCCAATCACCTTTTCTCTCTGCCTCAATAAGTTGTTTTAGAAGAGTAACCATCTCGAAGTACTGTATCCATAATTGCGCTGTACTTCCACACTTTGACAGCTCAATGAGTGTCTCGCTAAATTTGGTTGACAGTTCCTTCAACACTCCGTCTACATGATTGCTATTTATTTCACTTCGGTCGCCACCGTACAAAAGCTCTTGTGCTCTTAAGTGAAGTTCAGAATCAACCTCCATAGATTTCATTATGACGCAAGCCAGGCTTCTATGAGTGAGAAAGTGTGCCCTAATAGCACGCGCGTAGGAATGACCGGTCATTATCTTTGCAGTGCTGTTAACAGCGTAAATCGTGCTGAACAGCTCGCTCAGGCCGCTCCCTTCCATGATGTATCCGATCGCTCCCATGAAGGACACGATGAGGTGAAACCCACCTAGTCGTACGACTACGTTTGGGAACTCGTTGGGGTTAGTTGCTATGATTTCGCGAGCTTTCAGGTAGAGGGGCTGATGGAACGTCGCAATTGCCGTCGCTTGGCCCATTGACAAAGTTGTCTGCTTGGCGCAAACCAACGATGTATAAACGGTGTCGAAATCACTTGGTGGTGCGTTTATGAAAGGTTGACAGGCGACAAAGGTCAACCCTTTATTCATTTTCTCCATGAATCCATTCCAGCCTCCCGTGCCAGGTAAACCTGTGGCTTTGCTATAAAGCCACAGGAGGTCGGGTGTTGTTGGAAGTACGATGTTCATCGGTGAGAATTTTTCTCCGACAGCCTGAATCTCCACGTCCTTCAAGCCTCCACTTCCGCCCCCATGATATGGTAGTAGTGTGATGGAACCAGTACCTGCCACCTCTTTTGCAGATGGTAATTTCAATATTCTACTGAATCTTTGTCCTGGGACCACTGCTTTTTTAGGCGTTACCAACACAATGCCACCCATGACGTGAAACGTTTTGTGTCCATCTAGGGTCTGGATATTGAAGTCGGCGTTGTCGTAGACACACTGAGCAAATTTGTCTTCTTTTATTTTTGGAGGGGGACACAGAGCACATGAAATCTCACAACGAGTAACTTCTGAGTAGGAGGAACAAAAGCCCAATGCCGATAAAACGTCAATCAACTTTCGAGAGCCGTACTTTTTGTACAAGAATGCTGCCAACCCAACTTGTACTGGGGAGACGAATGAATTGGGCCTCACAACAGTGATGAGTGCATGTGACAAGGCAGTTGCTTTTCTCTTCCACTTATCCAGACAGCCCCGTTTTTTCTTCAAAACAAGTGACTCGGTGAAAATTTTGAGTGTTTCTGGGACGAGATCTTCAGCACCCTCAATGAAATCGTGGCAAGGAGGATAAGTGGTGGTGTCGTAGACTTGAGTCCTAATGTCTTCAGCTATAATTGCTGCTCCTGTCTCCACAATTCGTTTTCTTTCATCTGCTTCGGATTCACACTTCTGCGTGTGCCATGCGTCTGTTATAATTTTGTATCCAGTATTCTTGAAACACGCAATGGGGGGTTTCAAGTCCGTGATTTGTATGTCATTTCCATACTTCTCAATCAATCGCCTTTTAATAGTCTTCCACACTGGAATATCTTCTTCGTCCGGCCACTGCTTCATCAGTTAATCCGCTGTGAACTGGCACTCTTCGTCACTATTCTCGAGGTAGGCAAAAATCGGTTCCATTTTTCGATCGATTGAATTACGAGGCCGTCCTCGCCCCTCAACAGTTTTGAATTTCTTAAGATCCAGTTTCTTCTTACAAGACAATTGGTATCTCCCACCTGCAGCATGCAAGTCCGTGATTGGCTCTAGACGATGAACTATTGCCCGAGTAAAGTCGTCGTTCCATGCTTTTGCTGAATCCAGGATAGAACTTCTGACACCTTCGGTTAATACAGGAATAATAGGATCACGGCGGAATAAGGGAAGATTCTGTTTCTCTTCGTAATCATCAGGTATTTCCTCACCGCAAATGCAACAGTAGGTCCTGAAGTTGAAGGAGTATCTGGGTGACATAGCGCGACCTGAATCATACCTCAATCTCCTCACAGCTGCAGCAATCATGCGTTCATTTACATAGCTCTTCCTGCATTTGACGTGCAGTTCAAGACTGTTCTCACACTTGAACTTAACGCTCTTGCCGTCCTCCCTTTCATTGCTTGCCGCTGTTAAAGTTTTTAATCCTTCTCTAACTACAACTGTGGGTGAACCATCCCTTAAGGGTCCGTCACAAATCAAGCAATCGCGCACAGACATTTCACCAAGAATTCTTTGCTTTGTATTTGAAAAACAAACGCTTCGAACTAAACAGTACGTAAAGCAACGAATGCGTCTCCATAATAGCTCTTCCTTCTGGACGTCACCCTGCCAGACGGGCATAAGCATAAGTACGTCATTTTTACAAGCAAGATTCACTGCACAAAATTCTTCATTCATTCTCACTTGTTTTTAAAGTATATACATAGTATATATATAGTATATACAGTCAGACTTCCTCTCTATTGCGTCATAACGTCACCAGTATTGTAGGTAGCGTCATAGATTACATCACTCAACTGAGAGTTGAACTATTTTCATTTTTTCACACATTTTTCCAAAAGCGGCTAAAAATGACCATTTAAAAAAATCAATACCGGTGAAACGGCTGGGTCAATTGTGACAAAAGAAAATATGATTCGACGCAGAACTTGATGCTCTTCAAAAAAGAACAGGGTACAATTTTGTGTAGAATGCGTCATTGAGGAGTTGCAAGCGAAAAACTGAAAAAAGTGCCAAAAATTAGCAGTTTTTCGCGATTTTCTCAACACGCACAAGGCAATTTTGTTGGATTTCTTCAGATTCGTGTTCCTCGCCCCAAAAAACATAAAAAAAGTGAAAAAATCAAAGACGAGATTTTTGTCCACGTATGGGTTTTTTTTTTATATACGATTTGACTGGACTAACATACATATACACAAAAATACTTGGATGGATTTTCTTGAAGAGAAGAGCTTCTAGAATCATTGTATCCTTTACGACGATATTCCTCCAGCATTTCTTTTTCACAGCCAAAGCTGATAAGATTTTGTGAGTGTGAGGAAAGGGGTCGTAAATGAACGGAATGGTAAATTTCTTGGGTGTTTGTAGTTTAACGGAAAAAAAAAATATGTCCCTATATTTTCTCGGTCAGGCAGAAAATATGTTCCAGCTTTTCATCATCGAAAGAGCTTTTCGCCTTTCACCACGTCTTCAACACACTTCACTTGAAACGATCAATTTCCATTTCTAAGCCATCCAATTCGATAAAAAGGACGTAGTTTTCAATATGGGAAACCTCGTACGTACTATACACATGCCTATTGAGACCGGCTTTATACTATTACTGAGTTGAAGGAAGTTAATTGGTCGCACAGCCTGAGGTAAACATATAAAATTGAAGCTAATTAAAAGCATCATAGAGCTCAAATCGCTTAAAATACTTTTTGGAGAAGGGCTGGATGATGGAGATTATGGAAGGTGTAAAATGAACCGCACCTCGCAATCACTGGGAAAAGGGTTTCATGCTAACACCGACCTCTATCCCCTCCCCCCTCCCACCACAAACACCGACTCTATTTACCCTCTTTATCACCCTTTCACTCACAACAATTACCTCTCATCCGCAGGTCGTCAGTTGAGGCTATTGTGCTTCGAAACCTCTCTCCCTCGTAATAAACAAATCCCTTTCGTCATTGATTCTACTCGGCATAAAATGGAAATTAAAGCTGCTTCGTTTAGCTTATTTCCTTTCAAAACGCTGCAGTGAAGCAAAAGAGGACGCCGAAGAATTGAGTGGGGACGTGCGGTCCGGACAGAACTTATTTGACGGAAGGCGACAGGAAGGAATTTAACTTGTCAAAGTCTATCAGTTAATTGACGAGAAATTCATTCAAACAGGAAGGTTGAAAATTATGACAGATCAATAATTTCCCCTGAATGTGCTTGTAATTTATTAAAGATTTTTCTTGCCGACTTAAAATTAAACTCCTTTCCAATACCGGAGGTAGCGATCTATAGAACAAATTGATACATCGGTCCTTCTTCTTTTGT
Source organism: Corythucha ciliata (assembly GCA_038030265.1). Classification (NCBI taxonomy): domain Eukaryota; kingdom Metazoa; phylum Arthropoda; class Insecta; order Hemiptera; family Tingidae; genus Corythucha; species Corythucha ciliata. The sequence continues at coordinate 1,287,043 of CM075943.1, read as the reverse complement.
CACCCTAAAAATGACGCTTTCTGTTGATCCATTAAAAAAGGGGTTTCTTCGGCTAAACCGCTCTACTCCAAATAATCTAATTTCTTTTCCTTGAAAAGAAAATAATCACACCGAAACCTTGAACTATCATGAGACTGCTGTGATGTTAAACCAAGGCGAATCAATTCGTAAAAGTTCACTCATCCACCACCCTATTATTGGCCAATCGAACTTGTGTACCATCACGCGTGAGCCATTGATTTTTTTTTTTTTTTATCTCGCTAAATTCGTAACGTGATTGCTCGGTCACCCAACTCAAGGGTTATTGTTTGATCAGTGAATTCATTGCGTTCAATTTCATACCAGACCTATAACAGAGCTAGAAAGACGTGTAAATGACTTAGGTTTTAAAAAACAAAAAAAATCTAATTTATTTCGGGCCCAGAAGATTGAAACAAGTCTAGACCAGCTGGGCGAGGAATAATTGAAGGGGGTGATTTAATTTGAGATCAATTAAATGCGAGACACTTGATTTATTTGTGTTTCCTAGGGGTTTCTTTTGTCAAACTCTCGAAAGATGGATGACGGAAAAGACGAACAAGATTGAGACGTTATTCATTTTCATTAAGAACTGTCTTTATTTCATCGTTTAGTCTCATTAATGAGAAAAAAAAATTAACGCAGAGCACCCGCCGTTTTCACATTCTGAGGGGCAAGTAGTGCAGACTTTTCATTTTTTTGGGGTTTTATAGTTTTTTTTTATTTTTAAAAACAACATTTATTGGATTAGGCTCCTTCAAAATCCAATTTCGGCGATTTATGCACGATGAGACTTGAGAGGTCCGTTCCATTCCAAGGCAAAATTTCAATTATTCGACAAATAACAAATCAATTGGTGATTCCTGGTGTTGCTCAACCATCTCTTGGAAGGGGTAGGGGTGCACCGTCCTCTAGCCCCAGGGCTGCCTCCTCCCGTTCGATATGAGGATCGTCCCTCCTCGCTGACCTCTGTGTTCTCCTGGAACCCCGCAGCCGAAGTGAAACTGTCCTTATGGTTGCTATTTGCAGTTTTGTCTTTACATACCCCGACACGACCGAGCGATGTTTGTTCCATTTCTCTGCCAGTGATTCCACTAGGCGTTGGACGAAAGCTCGGAACTCTCTGTGAAGGACGCCTTCGCATGAGGTGATGAGGGGACAGAACGAGCCGTGCAGGTCTTCTGCTGCTGCATCGTACTTCCTGTGTTTTGGCTCGTGCTGCTTCTTCGGCGACTGCTGACCATTCGCGGGTGGAGTAGGAAGAGGCGTCAGCGTTTATCACGCGGATATCGTAAAACAACGCCCTCTCCCTGTCCCATACTCAGTGAGCCTTTATATCGGCCATTATGCCTGGCTGTCCCAGCGTGCCTTCGCGCATGACTGGCTCGACTATCACTCCCCTGAATGCTTGCCTGGTCAGCCCTGCCACCACATCCCGGATCTGATCGTGGCTCTGCTTAACCAGCCCTCCATGTTTGCGGTTGAGTGCATGGTTCGCATTCATTTCTTGCCCGCACCCATCGCAGCTTCCCTGAAGACTGAGCATTGGTTTCGAGTATCTTAAACAAAGTGTATCCTGGAACTGGGTTGAAGTGAGATTCAGACCATCTGCCACAGTTGGTATTATTGATAGCCATTGAGAGGCGTTCTCGTCTATAATCCGCTGCAAGCGTCCGTCTTGCCTCTGGAGCCAATCTCTCCACCACGTGCTGGCTTTTCTCGGAGTCACGCTGCTTACGGGCTGCTTTCTCAGTCATTTGCTCCTGGGTGATTCTCATGGCGTGTCTGTTTCCATCAAACTCAGCCCCTGTTGAAACGGATTCGGCCAGCACTGACGTTGCCCTCTGTGAGGTACCCCACCTGACATCTGAGGTTTGTACTGGGTCTTCTATGGCTAGGCCCCCATGTTTCGTAGGGAGGGCGAGGAAGGGGTCCACCCCAGGATTGCCGGAGTCAGGCGTTGTCTTATTGCGTCCCTTGAGTGGCTCATACTCTTCCACACATCCTTGCACTACACGTTGTAGATACGCCCATTCCATTTGAAGAGACTTGGTGAAAGCTGTGTATGTTGCTTGGGGACTTTTTTGGGCACATTCTGCAAAATGAGTCTATGTGGTCTATCCATTTTGTGACTTTATCCCTCACATAACTCTCTGCGCCTGTTGAGCCGATGATGCCTCCACAAATACCTATGAGACCCGACTATCCTGAGCTCTGGGAACAACTGTCTCGCCTCTTCTTCCTTTCCTGGTTTTACTATGAGGTAGCTCTTCTGCGGTTCTGGGTGGTAGCCCCACTTTGGTCCTCTTGAGCAGGTGAGCCACTCTTTTAAGTTTGGGAGGCTCCCTGCACATGCCGAGTCGTCGGCATACCAGCTTTGGTGCCACTGTGAGCCCTTCAGTTGTCTGATTAGAGGCAGGGTGCCTACTGCGTACATCAGCATGCCCAGAGGGTCACCTTGTGTTGTGCCCTCTCTGCTGAGGATTACTACTTTGCTTCGTCTAAACACTGTTTTGGGGAAGCCACGGTATGTATTGAAGAGGAAATTGGCACACCGAGGCCAAAGCACCCTGGCATTCCACAAGGCTAATGGGCGGCACATAGCGTTAAATGCGTTTGATGCGTCCATAAGTAATACTCCCTCACAATCATCCTGCGTCTCAAATAGCGTATTGATGCCATGCACCGCTCCTTCAATTCCTGCTTTGATCCCTCCACACAGCTGGTCCACTCCACACTCTTCTGCTAGGTCGCTGCCTGTCAAAGTGGCCATTGTTTTTGCGCATGCTCTTTGGAGCACCTCCCCTACACCGATCGGCCGGATCCCAGGCTTCTTGTCCAGGGCGACTCCTCGTCTTGCGAGCAAGGCTCGTATGCTTCCCCACGTGCAGCTACTGCGTCCCTCAAACGAGCACTATGAGCGCCGTATCGAAGCAAGAGATTCCTCCACTGTTTTTTCAATTTTAGTCGAGATTTAACGTTGTTCTCTATTTCAGCCGTGAATTGGCGCCTTTCCCCATTTATATCCATAAATTAGCAATTTTTCTTAGTTTTAGCTGCGAATTAGTTTTTTCTAATTAAGATATTTAGCGTTTTTGCTCCATTTTTCTAGACTTTTGGCGCGATTATTCGGATTATTATCACTTTCGGTCATGAATTTACCGCTTTTTCCATTTTAGCCGAAGACTTGACCCAAGAGCAGCACATTAGCGTTTTATTAAACAATTTTACCGCTTACCACAAATGGGCCTCTAAAACCTAGAATCTACGATTTATTCTTATGGTTAAATTCCACAAAATTTGTATTAAGGGGGGGTTTCAGCCCAAGTAGCTAAATTCAATGAAATAATATTTCTTAAACGTTTTTCTAGAATATTGAAAAAATATGTTGAATGTCCCATTTAAATAACATTATTTCAATGAACATTAATAATGTTTTATCAAGATTAATTCCTCATGTATAGAAAATATTGCGCCACAAACACTGATAAAATATGCCAAGAAAAGTATACAAAAAATATTGTGGCACAATATTGAATAGATATATTGGGTTGGTATATCAAAAATATTGGTTCAAACACGTGAAATAAATATTTAGGAGGCAATTATTGTCTGTGTGCAAGGTGTTTGAAACATGTACGGATCAGAGTTGCCATGGGACCAGGCAATAAAATGTAATCATTTTACATTTTATTGGCTGGTTTCAGGGAAACCCTGCTCCAAACAATTTCCAAACACTTTCCCAGTAAACCAAAATCAATGAAAGAATATTTAATAAATATTTCATATCAATATTTAATCAACGTTTGTCATGTCCCATTTAATAAATGTTGTTTAAATGACACGAAACAATATTTATTGTAGATTGTACAAAATGTTTATAAAATGTTGTCTACTTTCATTTAATTAATGTTTTATAAATGGCTACTTCCAACGTTGAAACAATATTAGTTATGTCCCTTTTTAAAATATTGTACAAATATGATCGGCAATAATAATTATTAAATATGATGATCAAAAATATTGGTACCTACACCAATTTTTGATACGTTGCCTCAAACTGAGTACTCAAATTGCAAACAGGCATCTTTTTCGAAATTTCGCTGCACAAACTCTGCGAAGTGCTTCTGTAAGGATCGTCAGATTAACAATTATTTTCCAATTGGAAAAAAAAAGCAATACTCACAAAACAACGATTGAGGTTCCAAAAACGATTGAGCTTAAAAGGGAAAGAAACAATTCCGTCCAGTAACGTAGTTGCGGCAGCCCAAACCTACGAAAGAAATGTATTTTATGTTACGGAAATGCATTTCGAAAGGATTAAGCACAGTGCATTTTTGTCCTTACATCTTAAACTGCGAATTCAAATTCCAAACAGGCACCTTTATCACATTTTGGCTGCACAACTCAGCGAAGTACTTCTGTAACGAACATTAGATTTACAAAAGCTTTCCAAATTGATTACAAAAAAGTAATACTCACGAAAAAAATGAGTGAAATTCTAAAAATCATTCGGAGGAAAGGTAAATAAACAATTCCGTCCCGTGGCGTAGTAGCAGCAGCCCAAATAGCCTACGAAAGAAATGGCATTTGAGTTCTGGACATTTATTTCGGAAGGATTAAGCACAGTGCATTTTTGTACTTTTTCTTTCGTTCCGTTAATTAATTGCTTATCGAAATACAAAAATAATTATTGCAACTGGGTTATTTGGTACTTACTGTTGAGCTTCAGCTAGGGAAAATTGAAAGCTTCACAGTTGAGCACTCACACAAAAATATAAATATAAAGCTTTTTAGGTGAACTATCTCCTCACAAACGTACACATCAAATTTCACCCCAGGCCCGATCCAAGCCAAGAGAGCTAGAAGCAGTCAAACAGATGGCTGACTAGGACTATAGTGGTGGGGGTGAACAGGCAGACGCTTGGAAGGAGCGAGAAACCGTTCTGAGAATTGAAAGAAGAGATGGTAAGGCACGGCGTATCGAAACAAGGGTGGAATAGAGGGGTCACGTGACATTGTGACTCAAGGCCAAGCTCTCTTTCCGCGCGAGCTGAAATAATTATACTCTAAAAAACCTGTTTTTTTCTTGTCGTACCCTTAACTAAAGTGAAAGCAACGCGAGTCTGCAGGATGTTTAATTACTGACTCAATAATTTCACTCTTAAAAAACAAAATGAGCTACAAATTATACGATAATTATATCATATGTATAATGTATGTATAATTAGGTACACACACATTTTTATAGTTAGATTTGAATCACAGCATGACAGTATTAGTCCAAAGACATGATCCGGATGAATGCTCTCCCATTTGAATAACGTTTTTGGAAATTATTGAAAAAATATAAACCGTACAGCATTGAAAATATATTGAAATTTCAATAAAACAAAAATATTATCCTACAAACGTGGGACCAACGCTTAAGCAACATTATTAATCTAATATTGGCGTACAAATATTGAATCAACGCTTGAACAACATTAGTTATATAATATTTATTCTTCATTGGTCAATCAATATGGAATACATATTTTTTTTGCATTGACAATATTTTTTCAATGGTCCAATATTGGACAAACATTTAAAAAACATTTCCTGGTTTATTGGGTTGATGAAACTGGCCTAATATGAAATCAATTACTGGTGTGATTTTTCAAACATTTCGGGTATATTCTTAAAATCAATACAAAACCTAAGAATATATTATGACAATTTTATAAAATCGCGTGACGGAATTAGACAAAATTATTTACCAAAATTTCAAACACGAAAATAATTGACGTTATATGACGTTATCTCGTTGCTGTTTACTTGAGTCGTCATTATTTTGCCGCTAACTCTTTATATGACGCGTTTGAAGCGATTTAAGCGAGCTATTCTCCTCCAGCAGAAGTTGAAGTCTCTACACTTCGTTCGGAGGCAAATTTTTCCTTCCCATCACAACACGGTCTCGCTGTTTAAAACGAACGACATTTTACTATTAATAGCTCAGGAAGGCAGTATAAGAATTATGCGAATTATTAGTACTCACCCATTGTTGTAGGGAAATTCCACCCATAACTAGAGGTGAGGTGTGATTTCACTGTCGGTGATTTTGTCACTGTGACTACTCCGTCACTGTTGGCTCCGGTGACGACCACATTGAAATCACCGTTCCGACCTTCTAACGGTGACATTCCTTTTCACTTATAATCGCCTCTTCATTCGTCACTTCTATCCCTTCACTGCGCTAGAGTCTCTTGCAGGTTACCACCACTTTACCAGTTCTACTATCGCTCCAATCAACTCAGTAGCATTCTCCCCAAGTCTATCCCTCGTCTGTTGACTTTTTTTCTTGGACTTATCGTTAGTATTGAACCTTTAGTGTCGGTAATATATTTTTATTCACTTCGTTTTCCAAGACCTGTGCTACAGTAATCTTGTATAATTTTACTTTTTTTAAAAACACCTTCCTAGGCAGGGGCGTAGCCAGCCCTTGACCAAACGCTGGACAGAATATGTCGGACGTTATCGAAACTAGAGACCCCAACTAAAGAACTGGTAGCGCAATAAATCGTCAAATTCTTCCCCAGAAACTGAGTTTTCACAAAAAAGGGTCGTAATCCATTAAAAACTAACATCTTCGTTCGGAAATTATCTGTTTTAGCCTTCTATTCCTGATTTTCTATCCAAAAACTGACAATTCTATTCAGACTTTTTCTATTATCAGACAATTCGATTTCCCCGGAAATCGTTACTTGGCATTCAAATATACAGGGTGACCGTCTTTTCATTATAACGTCTTGTCTGAGAGACGTAAAAATTAAACATTTTTTAACCAAACAATAACGGGTTTTAACTCAAAACTGACGTTTTTTAACAGAAAAACTGAATATTTCACTCCAGTATAACTGAATATTTTACTTCAAAACTGACGTTTCTACGCCAAAGACGAAGTGTTTACGCCTAAACTAAAAATTTCACAATACAACTTTTAAAATCCAAGTCTTTACCCCCAAAACTGGTGAATTCCGCCTAAAAATGGCGGGTTTAACCCAAAACGGATCAAACACGAATGATCCTATTTACAATTAACAGACAAAAACTGCCGATTTTATCCTAAAACTGAACTTTACTGTTCCATTTCAAAAAATGAATATTTTACACCTGAAACGGTAATTTCCCCTCAAAATTAGATAATTTGCTCCAAAACTAACAATGTCATACTTTAACTCAAGTTTTCCTCAAAACGGGTGATTTTAGGCCATTCTGCCTTGAAAACAGGTGATTTCAAACAAAAAAAAAAGTCAACGCAAATGTGTCGATTTTATACCAATACAGACGATTTCACACCAAAGCTGACGTGTTGCCCCATAACTGATGACGTTAATACAAAACTGGCCATTTTACCCCAAAACTGACTCTTTTAATTCCAAAACTTACGATTTCATCCCAAAAACGTTCCTAAACTGACAATTTTACCCTGAAACTCTCGGTTCCACCCAAAAAATATCACTTTACCTCAAAACTGAATATTTTACTTCAAAATTGACATTTTACTTTGTTGGGCACAGCTTTTCAGGGCACGTAGAGTCAGTTTTGACGATTTCAAGGCTTGAATAGCTATAATGCCATTTTTAGGGCGCATAAAGTCAGTCTTTCCAGTTATAGAAGCGAATAGTACGTCCCAAGTCAAGGCGAGAACAGCCAGATTGGCCATTTTCGGTGCTCTGAATAGTCTATTTTGTCATTTTCAGGGCAGGAGTCACTTGTTCAGACATTTTTAGAGCTCGATTCGTCAGGTAATCCACTTCTAGAGCTCGTAAACTAAATTCGGCAATTTCTAGGGTTCAAATATAGTAATTTTAGCCATCTCAAAGACACGAATCGTCAGTTTTGCCATTTTCAGGGCTCAAATACCTAGTCCATCAAGCCAAGGCCATGAAGTTTGACCATTCGTGGTGCGCAAATTGTCGATTTTGCCATTTTCAGGGAAGGAATCATCTTTTTAGGCATTTCCAGGGCACGTGAAGTCATTTTGGCTGTTTTCAGGGCTTGATTAGTCCGTCAAGCCAAAAGCGCGCATTATGGTCATATTTGGCTCAAGAATGGCAAGTCTGATCAATTTTAGCGCACGAATGGTCGATTGAGCTACTTTCGGGCGGTAATCATGATCTTTTTAGGCATTTTAGAAGTTTACCAGTCGCCACCAATTTTTAGGGCACGTGAAGTCCAGTTTTAGACATTTTCAAAACGCTAATCGACAGTTTTGTATTTTTGGGCTAGAGTTTAGTTACTTTAGCCGTTTTTATAGTGCAAATAGCTTGTTTTAACTATTTTAAGGCAGTGAAAAGTGTGTCAAACCAGTTTTAGTAGAGCGAACCCCACCATTTCTCTAACACTTTTCTTGAGCAAATACTGAATCCGCGTCTGTCTCCGAAAATGGTATTCTAGGACGCAAAAACGGTGAATTTGGTCTTTGAATTATGTCACCCTTGCGATATCCGTTTTGTGAGCGACAAAACCGGTGCTACTTGTCACTGTGACTGACAAAAGCTGTCACGTCACACCTCTAACAGGGCCGACATTGTGAAATTGTATATTTGAAAACAGCCAAACCCACGAAATCACTCTTTAAAACGTGCCAACACCCCGAAAAATCCGCGAAGTTTGCCATTTCGTGGAAATACCCCCTCCCTCCCCCACGAAATAGGCTTTTCCGTCGCGCAAGGTTCGCTTAATTTGATTTTTGAAAGAATCAAAACTGAAGGAATTGATTTTTTTTCTGCCAAAACCGATAAATTGTAGTCTGTGAGTGTCGATTCCGCGACGAGAGAACCCAACCCATGAAATTGCATTTTTTTACGGACCCCAACCCATTAGATTTGCTTTATTTAAAGAGTCAACCTCGCAAAATTGTCTTTTTTTAGGGAGTCAAACCTGCGAGATCGACCTGTAGAGTGTGCGCGATTTTTGTGCATAATATAGTAAACGCTATTTGTTTTGAAAACACTTCATGTTAATTCGTGATTTTGTGTGTGTTTTACTTAACCATGGCAACCCTTGCTATGATAGAGATGGTTTTTTCTCCCGTCAACCACTTCAAAATCTGTCAGATCCGTCAAATTGGCAAAGCTGGCCTGCATTAGTACAGATGGTATTTTGGTGTGAGGGGGCAGAAAAATGGGTTTAAAGTAGGGAGGGGAGTTTGTCACACTGAATTTTGATAATACATTCCGTTTCACGTCAAAATTATGGGTTGATTTTAGGGCCAGCAGCTGCACTTGAGGATGTTGAACAGCTACGCCCAGCTTTCAAACTCCGTTAATGTTTAAAAATCGTTATTTTACTGACCAGTCCCTTAAATTCTAATGGCCACCTTTCGTACAGGTTCAAATGGAACTTTGCATTTTTAATTTTTGGGTGGCAATCAGGAATAAAAACGATCTCTATAGTTGGTCCAGCGTTGTCCCTCACATGCAAACACTTTAGCAAAGAGTTTACTCTCTTGGCCGCAACCGGACATGTGCGAAAAAATCAGAATCCGCCCTCCTCAAATTTTGGTTTCTAATTTTCTATAAACCTTAAATCCGGAAGAAAATGAGAAGATTTGAATTAAGCGGGGCACGGAGAGGGACTTGCGCTTAAAGGGATGCTTCCCCAACAAATCCTTTATTCTGAAGGGACGTCTGGGGGAACACTGTCAAAAAGCTTACGGTTTTGTGAGACGCGAAAACCATTTTAAATAAAACGTCCGTGACAAGCCAAATATACAATGGACGATGGGATGGGAGCCGTTCTTGCTATAGACTCGAACAGAGAGAGACGGCCGCGGCGCCCTTGCCTCTCCTGTATAACCGTACAACCTTCCTTTTCCGAAGCCGAGTTATACCGGCTCTCAGAATTTAAACTAAGTAAGCTACCGGTGGCTCTTCATGCTAATTTTACGTGACGAGCCTTCCCTGAAAAAATCATAAACTTCCCAGTCACGGCACTCTCAGAACAGACCAGAAGGCAACGGCTTCGGTTCAAAGTTAAAAGAATGATGAGAGAAGGACCAAGGAAGTGTATTGTATTGCACCATTACGTCGTGTTATATTTCCGCGATCTTAACCGCTTTCTCTCGCTTTAGAGGTTCAATCTCGTCTTGGGTGTTGTACCTCACACCCTTGTCTTCATCCTCCACCCTCTCAGGATTTTTTTTCCTTCTGACAAGCTAAAAGAAAAAAAAATTACTGGCTTATGGCCAGAGTAAAGGAAGCAGAACTGATTTCTTCATGCCCCTGATCTTTTTACTTGAAAGAGATCGAAGAAGAAGGAGACACTGACCAGTTTTGCTCCTTTTATGTCTCGTTATTTCCAGTGAAAAAACCCCATCACCTGACATATTTCCAATTATGTCAGCAATCCCCCCCCCCCCTAACTGCATGAAATGAAGCATTTTCTATGTGATTATTACTGGCTAATTTAAATGCATAGGGAGAGCTTACACCTGACCCGGTTTAGTTATTCATAACAATGCCATTCTATTTTCCGCTCGGCTGAACCACCCCGCCCTTCATCATCTTATCAGGGCGGTCTATTGAACTGACAATTGTGATACAAAAAGAAAGCTTCCACCATTTCATCTACCTTTGTACAAAGAAAGTAAAAGTCTTCAGGGCATGGAAGTTAAGTTTTCCATTCATTTAAAACCTTTTTTTTTTTCTCACTTTTTTTCAACAACACCCCGCGTCATTAACAACAACGGGAGCCAAGTTTTCCAATTACATTTCCATCTTTCGTTAATTTACTGCTGTAAAAGGTTACGAGACCTTCTTTCTGGAATATCCTGCTCATTTAATTGTCATTATGGTAATTTCTGTTTTCTTCGCCTTACCCTCCCAGCCAAATGAAAATGATGGGGCGCACTCAATCTTCACGCACAATTGCGAATAATTATCCATCTGACTGATTGCCTATTCAACGAGCAATCAGCTCTCACGTAAAAGCGTTACAAATTTTACAATAGTTGCAAATCAAAATGTTAGATTGGTTGTCACTACAGTGACTAATAGTCAAAATAACAATATGAATTCAATAAAGTTTTAGTATTGATTCTCTAATCGTCACGAGTGGTCTCTTTTATTTAATTAAGATATTACAATTGTCGACGAGGAAAACAGTATGCCAAAGAAAAGAGTATCAAGGCAATATGAGAAGCTTGGCGAAGACAGCGATAATGAAAATGAGGAGCCGGGTTTTCAAAGGAAGCAAAAAGTATCGCTAAATGTCGGAACCATTAAAGAATTTGAAGTAAATGGGTCCAATTGGTTGGTATATAAAGAACGTTTGGACCAATTTTTCGAAGTAAATGCGGTGGAGGATTCACGCAAAACCTCGGTGTTAATTACGGTAATGGGTGAGGAGTCTTATGAATATCTTAAGAATTTATGTGACCCTGAACTCCCCAAAAATAAATCCTATGAGGAACTGTGTGACCTTATGGCGAGACAGTTTACAGCTCAAGTGTCCAAATTCAGGAAAAGGATAGACTTTTTTGAAGCTAATCAGAGTCCAGGAGAAACGGTGTCAGAGTGGTTTGTTAGAATAAAAAAGCTTGCAGCACCGTGTTCATTCGGTCAATTTTTAGAAGAAGCTATAAAAAATAAATTTGTCTGTGGGCTTAAACCTGGTTCAATTCTAGATCGACTCTGTGAGGAAGAACCGAATGAAAAGTCGTTATTAAAATTCTACGAGCTCGCGTTGAAAAAGGAGACAAATTCAAAGAAAGAAAGACACCCAGAAGAGGTTTTGAAGATAAAGGTCGGAAAAGAAGATTCGAGAAATTCGGGACCGAAGTGTCATGTTTGTGGTAAGACGAACCATTCGTTCAAATTTTGTCGTTTCAAGTCTTTCACTTGTCGTAAATGTGGAGAAGTGGGGCATTTGAGGGCTGTTTGTCCGAAGAATAAAATAGCCACTAATATAGTGGATGAAGAGGGGGATACATGTGTAGAACAGTCGTTCGTTGAAACGTATTTTGTGGATTATCCGCATGTTGTAAGCCCAATAATAGCTAAGGTGTGTTTCGCCGGCTCATCGTTACAACTTGAAGTGGATACTGGGGCAGGAGTGTCAATAATTCCCAGGCATATTTATTTATCGCGGTTCAAATTTCTCAAACTCGAACCATGTGATGTTAAATTAAGAACTTTCGGGGGTGAAATAATTTGTCCTGACGGTTTAATCAAAGGAACGACTAAATGGAAAGGAAAAGTCAAGACTTGTAGCCTGGTAGTGGCACCAAAGGGGTCAAAATGTTTGATGGGACGGAATTGGTTAAAGTTGTTTGGGATTGAATTGGATGTAAATGTATGTGAACCAAGTGAAAATCTGAAAACCGAACAAACAAACTTCCGGAATATGTTATTGGTCGATTTCGCTGAACTCTTCAAGGAAGGCGTGGGCAAGTATAAATATGAAAAAGTTAAGCTTGATTTGAAACCAAATGCGAGTCCAAAATTTGTCAAACCCAGGGCGATTCCATTTGCTTTCAGGAGTCTAGTGGACCAAGAGTTGGAGAAATTGGAAAAAGAAGGCATGATAACAAGAGTAGAAAGTAGCCCATGGGGAACTCCGCTCGTACCAATTTTGAAACCAGACAATTCTTTGCGTCTCTGTGCGAATTATAAAATTACGGTAAATCCTTTTTTAAAAGATGTTAGCTATCCGTTACCACGTCTGGAAGAAATATGGGCAACTTTAAGCGGGGCAAAATTTTTCTCCAAATTGGATTTCGTAAGAGCATACAACCAAATTGAACTACACGAAGAGTCTAGAATGCTTTTAGCTTGGTCTACTCATAAGGGCGTTTTCCAGGTGAACAGGTTGCCTTTCGGGACGAAATCAGCGGTGTCAATTTTTCAGAGCCTCGTGGAAAAATGTTTACAGGGAACTGAGGGCGCCATAAACTACTTGGATGATGTAGTGGTTGTGGGCAAATCTGTAGAAGAACATCAAAAGAATTTGCGGGCAGTGTTCAGTAAACTTCAAGCAGCTGGTTTTCGACTCAATGTAAATAAATGTAAGTTTTTCGAACGAGAAATAAAGTTTTTAGGACATATTATAAACGAAAAAGGTATTCACAAGGATCCCAGTAAGATTAATGCGATCAAAGATATTGCGACCCCGAAATCGGTTTCAGAATTGAAGGCTTTCATTGGAACAGTGGGGTATTACAGTCGTTTCATCAAAAATTTTGCTTTTCACCTTTCTCCATTATACGAGCTTTTAAAAAAGGGAGCAAAATTTTGTTGGACCAGGAAACAAGAAGCTAGTTTCAATAAAGTAAAGGCCTTAGTTGCCTCGAGCCAGGTTTTGATGCCTTTTGATCCTTCTATGCCGCTGAAGCTGTACTGCGACGCTTCTAAGTGTGGCTTAGGGGCGGTTTTGTTACATGTGTGTCCGGACGGGTCAGAAAAACCTATAGAATTTGCCTCGAGAATTCTATCTCCAGCAGAAGTAAACTATTCTATGATTCACAAAGAAGCTTTAGCAATATACTGGGGAACTAAGAAATTTTATCAATATTTATTGGGAAATAAGTTTACGTTGGTTTCGGATCATAAACCTTTAGAAGCACTCTTTGGCGACAAGAAAGGTATTCCTGAAATGGCGGCAGGAAGACTTCAGAGGTGGGCTCTTTACATGTCTGGATTTTCGTACGATTTTAAACATATTTCGGGTACAAAGAATTTAGCGGATGGATTTTCTCGTTTGCCAGTTGGTACAGGAGAAGGAGATGAAGAGCTTAATCGCCGAGAGTATGTAAACATGGTCGAGAGCACATTATCCGGACCCATAAGCTTAGGGGATGTAAGAAAACACTCAAGGCGAGATGTGCAAATGAGACAACTCTATGATTTCATTCGATATGGTTGGCCACCTAAAGTCCCTGACAATTTGAAAACATTTTTCAGTAAAAGAAATGAACTGGACATTGAACAAGGAGTTGTAATGTGGGGTTATCGTTTGGTCATCCCCTTAAAACTACGCGATTCTCTCGTGAAAGAGTTACACCAGGGTCATCAAGGTATAGTAAAAATGAAAAGTCGGGCTAGATCCTACTTTTGGTGGCCCTCGATGGACTCAGACATTGAAAAATGTGCTAAAAATTGTTCTTCATGTCTTGCAGTAAGAAGTAATCCACCAAAAATAGAGGTGAAAGAATGGACCCGTTCAGCATTCCCGTTTGATCGGATTCATGTCGATTTTCTCGGGCCTTTTCGCGGGAAGCAATTTCTGATAATAACAGATTCATTTTCAAAATGGCCTGAAGTCTTTAGCATGGGTAGTACCACAACTACGGCGACATTGGAAAAGCTTCGAGAAACCTTTTCGAGGTTCGGCGTTCCTCGAACAATCGTTTCGGACAATGGACCTCAATTTTGTTCGTCAGAATTTAATCATTTTTGTAAGATAAACGCGATAAAACATGTGCGGGTTCCAGCTTATCACCCGTCGAGTAATGGTGCTGCTGAAAATGCCGTTAAAAGCTTTAAATTAGGATTAAAAAAGAGTATTTTGGACGGTGCTAAAGTATCCCTAGAAACAGCAAAGAGTAGATACCTTTTTTACTATCGCACTTCGGTACATGCGACAACTGGAGAGACGCCAGCTAAGTTAATGTTTGGAAGGGAGATCAGAACAAGAATGGACGAAGTGAAAGTATCAAGCTCGGGAAATCAGGAAAGAAAATGGAAGACGGAGCGGAGAAAAGTGACATTTCACACAGGAGAAAAAGTACGAGTCAGGTCATACAGGGAGGATTTCGGAAAGAAATGGATAGAGGGAGAGATCACGGAGGTTTTGGGTGATCGAACCTTCATGGTAAAAGAAAGCGAAAATGGAAGGATCTGGAAAAGACACATTGATCAACTGATAAAAGTAACGGGTGATCACGAACTATCCGAAGAAGAAGAAGAGTCGAAGACAGAAGAGGAGGAAGAACGAAGCTAAGAAGGGAGGAATGTTAGATTGGTTGTCACTACAGTGACTAATAGTCAAAATAACAATATGAATTCAATAAAGTTTTAGTATTGATTCTCTAATCGTCACGAGTGGTCTCTTTTATTTAATTAAGATATTACACAAAACAAAAGACAAACTTGTGTAGGTAATCTGATTTCTTCAATTACTAGGCCCTCTATAAGTACTAGTGCTCTCACACAGCCAGCACAAGAAAAAAAGGTTGAATACACCCGAAGTATATTCCCCCCCCTTTCCCAACCCATTTCCCTTGTTTCTGGGCAAAGGTCCAACTAGTGAAAAAGGGTGAAATAGAGGAGAGCCACCAAAGATGAAGAGTATGGGGAGCGATCGATTCACCCCCTTAAACGCTGGTAGGCTATTGTTCTCCGGAAGTCCAAGTAAACAAATCGCTTACTACTCGAAAAGAAAAGGCACGGATTAACGTGGTTCATTTTGGTAGAGCGTTGTCTTTGAGAAAATACGGACCTTTTATGAAAATATATGATAACATAAACTTTATATTGCCCTGCGCGCTTAATATTGTGAAGAGCGCCCAGATTGCTCACATTAATCCTCTTGAAGAAAACTTTTAGAAATGATTACGAGTTTATTTTTAAGCTGACAGTTTAATTTCTTCCTTCCTCATACCAACTTGCTGGCTAACTTTCTATTATTCATTTGATGGATATTGGAGAGAGAAAAAAGAAGAAAAATGACGAAAGAAAGCAATTCGATTAATAACAAAGCCTTAATTAGAAAGTTTCCTACTTCTCAACCAGTCAGCCTCCAATGAACAGACGAATCAGATCCTCTCAGTGTTAAGTGGGAGAAGAAAATTAAATAAGCAATTTTCAAACTTAAGATAACAAAAAATACAATAATTTGTATTTTTTTTTGTTCTTATGATTTTTGGAAAAAGCTAGCCAGAATGGAGCACAAGACCTTTCATTTTCGAACAATTCAACTGGACTAAATAATCGCGCAAGGTGGTTAATTGCCCATGGTCTTCAGAAGTACGATTTAGAAGCTTTCTCAGCTGTTCACTTCTTTTTATTTCTTATTGCCAATATTAAGGATGAGTAAAGGACATTCTTGAGACTTTAAGGATCAAGTCGTAAGGCTCAATCAGTAAGTAAAGCTCGCTTAGTGGTTCAGTTAAAAATTATAATAAAAAAGGCATTTTCTCAGTCAAGCAGTCTCAATTAATTGAATAAAACGGGAACATCAAAAAATGTATCTTTGCAGGTGGAGCCCCAAGCCCGAGTGACTTAGTAAAACGAAAGAAAAAAATGGATCAGGACGCGACGAGCTCGAAGAAGGCGTGAAAATCCGAAAGGGTGGACTTGGGGAATGTAGCCCGCATGCCGAACGCCGAGAGAATTAGCCATCGCTGCTCGTCTGGTCAACTGAACCAGGAGCGGCGGTATGGAGGCGAGCGATTCTGCTCCGTCCTCACCCCCACCGGCAACATCGCCGCCCTCTATGCATCTCCCACCGGCTACAAGGGCTCAGGCAGCGGCAGCAGCGGCGGCAGCCGCTGTTACACCGTCGATAAGAGAAGGGCCCAGTCTCGATTTGATCATCGGCGATTGCATGGAACGTCTTGGCACTCGAATTGGTCTTTTAGAATCCGAACTTCGTTACGCTTGGAGAGCTCTGGACCTTCTGTCCCAGGAATATATTCGAATGTGGGAAAGATTAGAAAAACTCGAAATGCTGCTTTGCGAACAGCAAGGCGTTATTTCTCAACTGATAGACTTTTACACGGCTGTGGGAAGTGGCGAAGTGACCGGTGGAGGCTGTAGCATACAGGGCGTGGAGGACGAAACGTGTATGGATCTGGTGCCCGTCTCATCTGGTCACCTCCCACTCGTCACCGATTCCGAATTGTCTGTGTCCTCCACAACGGATGCTCATCTCTCGGAGCTAAAGATGAAAATAAGTGCGGACGAAATAAATCTTCCAGACGAGGCCTTTTATCGTAGTCTTAACAACGCTTATCGTAACGACTTAGTATCGTCCATGCAGCCTCCTGCCGCGACGGCAATAGGAGCTTCTCAGCTTGGAATGATCTGGGAGGAGCCTGAGGAAGACGCAAATGGGAATGGAAGAAGGGACGAGCGTGCGAAATATAAATCGTATCAAGACAACTCTCCAGGGGCCAGCGTTCAAGATATTCATCAGCTCACAGATTTAAGTATGATGGACAAAGCAGCTATTGATAAGCTTAAGGAGCTTGACATGCTAACTACAAAATTACAGAAAGACTCGAGGAATTTAAAAGAGCTCCAAGACCGGCTACTGTGCGAGTCTCCTCAACGCAATCTGTATCTTTCTGAGCCATCCATGGAGGGGGCTAATGAATTAGATGAACAAATCAGCAGGATGTACTCAGAGAGTGGCATGGACAAGTGGTCTTATGGTACAGAGCTTATAGTTAAGGACATGTATGAGACTGAAAATATGCTTGACTCAGTTAGGAGTTTGCATTACAGTACAACGAACCTAGCGTCTAGCCTTGAAAACGCGAGTCCAGCCAACAGGAGTCTACCAGCCTCGCCAAAAAATCGTTACTCAAACTCCATACTGAACTACGACGCGTTGTTAAATCCGTTCGAAGAACCTGAAATCCACCACGGTGGTAACGTGATCTCCTCCATGGAAGACCTAAGCATGGCTCTAGGAGAGCCGGAACCATCAATTTCAGGAAGCCCGCCACCCCCTGCACCACAGGACAGTGCCAATATGTTTCTGATGCCACACTCGGGTGGCACTGAACCATCTGTTGGATTATCAACCCGAGGGCTTATATCTCCTAAATCGCCTCGAACGTCACCTAAGCACATCACCAAAATGACGAAACTCGCTTCAGCCAAATCTGATTCGGGCCTGTCTTCAATGAGTGGTTGGTCGAGTTTAGAAAAGTCTCCTGGTTCACCCAAAACTAATAAAGTGCCTGAAAATAGACTTCATGCTCGAGGGTTACCGGTCGGTGTTCACACGTCACTTGATTACCCAACAGTTGAGGAAAACGGGAATGACTACAATGATGTTCTTCCCGGAGGTCACCGAGTATCGTCGTTCACTCCAATCAGGATGCGATCACAGGAAATTCAACTGTCGGAAGAAGTTCCACCGCCAGCTCCTGAGCTCTCCAGGATGACTCATGAGTCGTACGAGTATCTTGAACCGGACCAGGTTGATTATAGTCAAGAGTTTGTTTTTACCTCCGACCAACCCCCTGCCATTTATTCGATGGCCGGCAGTAATCGACAGCAATATTTTGCGTCTGTCTACTCAAGTCGAGCTTCCAATACACAATCGTCTACCATGCCAACCTATCCAGATGTTGTCGGGCACTATACACCGCCACCATCCTCACCCGACCGGTACGCGTATCTTGAGCATCAGAGGAATCGCTCCCCCGGAAGTAATTCCATGGGAATGTTCAAGCAAAAGAAGAGTCTTCAAAGGGTCCATTCAACAGGGTCAGTTCCCACGAGCTTCCCGACCAATCACTTCGAAGGTTACAAGGGGTTGATGGCCACTGGTAATCTCACGGATGCCCTCACTTATTATCCTTCGTCCAATCCTTCAAGTTGTTCCTACCAGTACCCTAACCCTTCCACAACGGGACCAAGATTCACCCATAGACACTGGGCTCAAGAATCTGCCGAATTGTCTCGTGAACTCAGTTCAAGCCCAATTCACGCTGAATCAACTCCCCCTAAGAAACCGTCGAGAAGTGAAGCGTCCCTCCATTACTATCATCAACAACAACTGCAACTGGAACAACAACAACTACTGCAGCAACAGCAGAAGCAACAAATCGCGTCTTGGACTGAATCTGAAGAGTGCCCGAGATCGTTTCCGGAACAACGGCCTAAACTAGTACCTGAATTTGATGATAACTACAGTTCCAATAGTTTCATTGTATCACAGTCCGGATACATCTCATTTTCCTCGGAATTAAAAGAGCCCGCTCAGGAGGAAAAGGGGAAAAAACCCAAGAGACACGCAACATTAAGGCACGCTATGAGTCAAGTAAGTCACTGGTTACCAGATTTGCATTTATCAAAACGTCACCGTTCGTACTCTTTGCCATCGGGCAGTCAAAGAGAAAGAACTCATAATCAAAAACCAACCACTCAACAAATTCGAACTGGACAGAGGAAGAAGAAAAAACACAACCTCGTGTCAACGATGTCGGGCATTCTACAGAAAGCCAAAAGAAAAGGACAAGGTGTACTTCATTCAATGTCTGACCCCGAACATTCAGAAACAGAATGGGGAGGCCGACAAAGTAGCACAGTATCAGAAGACAGTGAAGACTCTGTTTTCTTTGAAGGTGGCGCCGGCGAGGATATTTTCGCCAGAATGGATCGAACAGCTCCCTCGCAGAATTCTTATGAAAACGAGCAGTCTAACGGTAACGCTCCAATTGATGATACAGTTGACGAGGCAAAGGATGTTGAACTAATTGAGGAAGAAATTCCGGACGTGGACTTTGAAGTGACGTCACCTCAGGCTGAACCAACAGATATAGATGATTCATCGCCCCAGGATGTGTTTAGTCAGTCTAGTTCTCTGTTTCAGACGATCGGCGAAGCCAAAAAAGCTGCTTCAGTCTCAAAGGACGATGACACCAGGAGTCATCCAACAACTCCACCGGTAACAATAGGGGCTGGTTCGAGAGAATTTGCAGTGAGCCGAGCTTTAGGAAAATACCGCCGACGTCAATCGTCAACAATGTCTGAAGATGAACCCCCTCTCAAGGACAATAATGACAGTCTTCAGATAGTCACGCAGGACGAAGAAGAGGAGGAAATGCGAAGGAATGAAATTTTCGAAAGAATATCGAGCGAAGAGAGCAGTAAACAGTCTGAGAGTCAGGAGAATGCAGCACCAACGACTGAGAGTGTCAGCAATAGTGTTAATGCGACTTCAAATCGACCATTTCGACCTGGTCCTCCGAGACAGCAACAGAGCTTGGAGATACCTTGGGGGGGTCGAGGGTCAGGGGACACTGATGACGATAATCGAAGCACACACTCGTGGCGGAGCACTTCCAGAGTCTCGTCTAGAAGACAGAGCACGGAAGACAGTATTGACTCGGAAGATGAATGGTACTGCTACGAATTGAGGAAACTCGAAGAAATGGAGAAAAATGGAATGTCATTCGAAATGCCTTACGATAATGAAAAAGAAATTCAGGCTATGCAGGATGAATACAAGAAACACATGGCCTCTGTCTTACAAGAATTAACAGTCAAAATTAAACCCAAAGCTGATATTTCGGAGGATAAAGATATTGAAAATCAACAAGAAGAAGTCGAGCCGCCTGAAAGAAAAGAAAGCGTAGCTTCGTCTCGACTTCTAGACGACGAAGGATCATCAGGCGAGACAAGTGGCCCAGACAGCCCCAGTGCTCGAAGCGTTGAACTCGACGACGAACCGTCAAATCTTGACGCTCGAATATTCGAAGGTGAAACAGTCGACAGAAGTCAGTTATCGATTGACATCCCACCGACAGATGACTCGGGTCAAATAGGCGAGGATGACCTCGGTCCTCAGGGAACACCCTCTCTACCTAGATTTTGTTTTGACCCACCGCAGCAGTATTCGCCGGTCCCTACCGATAAAGACGAAGGGCGAAACGACGGCCCCTTGGGAAGCAAATGGAAACTCTTGAAGGCACTTAAAGAGCGAAAGGCAGAAGAAAAAGTTCAAGAAGCTGAGAAAAAAGAGGCTGCTACCACTACTGTAAGTTAAAATTTGTTGCCTCTTATATAAGAAACAGAAAGCCCAAAATTGTCCGTAAAATGTAAACCCCTCCACAATCAATATAGTGTGTCCAAATTTTTTAGCCTCATAGGCCCTTATTTACATACTTTCTTAGCCAACACGGTTATTTGAACAGCAGAAGGAGAATATTTCCCTCTAAAACCTACAATGTTGCTCCACTGACGAAAAACGTGTAAGCAGCGTGTGCAGATATTTTCTTTTTCATCGAAGATACATGAAATTTCACGCCTTCGTACAAAGAAATGTTCGAATTCCCCCTCTCGACCTTCTCAAGCATAACAATTTGAGCAATTTTCCCCACAGGGTGTGAAAACCGCACAATGCCTGAACTGCAAGACAAACAATTCTGTTTGTTTCAATTTTCACTCAACTCCTCAGCAAGAAATACATTCATAAAAAACCTCAAGTGCCGCCCAAGGCAAAGACCCCCCCCCTCCTTCTAGACCTGTACTCCCAGTCAGTGTCCGCGATAATTAATGAATTAATAATTAATGCTACACTCGTGAAGCTTTGGCGAAGAAATTATTAATGGACCCGGACTGTGCGTAGGGGTGAACGCCCCTTTCCCCTCTATCCACGTATGATATTCCCCCTTTCTGATTTGAAGCTGTTTGAGTGAAGCTTGAGTAGGGAATATGAAAAATGAATACGAATCCAACTAGACAAATGATGTAGAATGCTACGGGGAAATGAAGTTCTGTTGAAATAAAGTGGGGAAAAAAAATTTCAGAGATAGAATTCAAACGGTAAAAAAAAAAAGAAATGGGGGGGAACATAGCTTGTCAAATTGAACATATATTTAAAGACCGTTTACTTGAGCAGCAGGTCGCTTTGTCATTGCCGCCCACTTGAAATTACGCGGCTGGAAATAAATCGGATAGTCTATGTGACATGCCTGAAAAAAGCAAAAATAATGAATGGGGCTTTAGTATAAAAAATGAATAGAGGCACACACAAGTCACACTTCCCCTCTCACACCCACTGCTCAGCTTGTGTTTGAAGGAGGCTTAGATCTACAGACTTTTTTTCCAGTTCTCATAGCAAAAAAAATGTCGCTTTTTCTGATTAACGACAGAAGAGGTTCATACGAACTGTGGAACCCTCTTGAAAGAAGGCTTGCCCTTGAAGGAAACCATCAAGGAACAAACTGACCTTAGTGGAAATGCGATTATGCGGTTTGAATGTCAAGTTGTTGCTAAACAAAAGATGACCACAATTCAAATTGACTAAAGGGCACATATGGTAATAGCTCAAACACCCTGCCCCCATCCACCTGTGTTATGTTTATTAAGCTGGCCCTTGAATGATTGATCATCAAGCCAAGTACACCGGAACTGAAATGTCTAGGTAGTCACTGAAATTTTGATGAAGGGAACGGTTGTAGCGGAGAGAGGAAAGGTCAACTTGTTAGATTTAATGTGAATCTCTTGGTATAATAATGTAAAAAAGGCCATCGACGTAAGAGTTCATGCTCGATACATTTTGATTCGCCGAAATGTCGAATTATGATTACTATCCCCAGTAGCACAAAAACGTTCCTTGAACGTTCGCAAAACGTTTAACCTTAACGTTAAATCGTTCGCTGAACGTTCGGTTTAAAGTTGAAACGAACGTTCGAATTACGTCCAAAGTTCGCACTTGGCAAACCATGGTAGGTTTGTATTACAACGTTAACCTAACGTTCGCAGAAAACGTTCCTTGAATGTTCAACAAACGTTAAAGCCTAACGTTGAAGCGTTCACTTAACGTTCAGTTTGATGTTGAAACGAACGTTCGAATTAAGTCCAAAGTTCGCACTTGGCAAACCATGGTAGGTTTGGATTACAACGTTAACCTAACATTCATCGAACGTTGTATGGACTTTCTTCGAACATTGTAATAATGTTTTTAGAACGTTATATCAACGTTCTTTGAACTCAGTAAAAATGTTGTTCTAAATTCACCAAAAGAATTCATGATATTTAGAACTTTTATTGAACTGAAAAATGAAAAAACCATCGGTTCACGCGCGAAAGGTGCGGTGGAGTGCGAGCTTAACTCATTAGCATTGCCAATTGACAACTTGACCATTTTTAAATTTTGAATTCAAAAAATATTACTTAAAATAATGTGAAAATCTGTTTTTGAAATCCGTTCAGCTGTTGATTTTTAATTTTTTTTTCAAAATCTGGTTCTTAAGAAGTACAGCAGTCTCTGCTGATAAGAAGTCGTGACGTAGAGTGTGCCGTAGGCTCGAGCCGGTGGTGGGTTGGAGGTGTGGGCCTGTGTGCCTTTTATTTATCGTTGAGCGTTCTCTTCTCTTTTTTTACTTGCTCTACCTCTAAAACTGGGTTTTACCCAGGTAAAACCATACTTGTATTTCAATTTCAATTCATTTATTTACCTATAAAACGATTCTTGAACCAATCATTAAAGGCTCGTGTTCATACTACTACTACTAAAGAGACGTCTATGAATTTCATAGTCGTCTCTTTCAAGCTGAGTATTTGCTTAATTAAACAATCAAATCGGTCGGTCTAATTGGTTAATCATCTGTTTTTGATCTCGTCTAAAAGCGAATTTTCAGATCGAGTAACGACTATAAATACGGGCCAAAATCTTGACTGATAAGACATGGGCTCTCGTTCAGATAAAATGTTATACAAATTGTTTAACTTACATAGGTACGTTTTACCAATCATTTTTATCCTTGATCGAATTTTTATGTGAAAACTGGCCTTATGAAGTCAATGATGTATTGATTTACTTAGTCATTGACCCATTTCAGATCACGTCGCAGGCTCGAAGGTGCAAATACCGATTTGTCGCTGTTATTACCAAGCTTCCATCGACTGTCTGACAATGATTCCATTCAGGATTATTCCCAATGGCATCAGCCAAGAACAATCTCAGACTGAGACTGAGTTAGACAATGCTGGCAGAGCTGCCGCTTCCCGTACCCTTCCATTGTCATAAGAGAAAAGAATTACGTACGTCGTTCCTTCATTGTCTACAATCGGTTTCGATGAAAGATCACGCAACTAAACTACTATAGAATAATAGTACTATAGAATAATGCAGAAATTCGATGAGAGACTAGTAAAGTTATAAATACGGAACGCGAACACAAGATTTCTGATAAAGTAAGACACTCGTGACGTCACACTCCGATAACACTGATATCCAAACTGGCTTGTCAAAGTTCCCCCTCCACACAACCGTTTTTATTAATTTCAGGAAAAGTAAAGCTTTTCTTATTTTGTGAAAGCACTTTTCACAATCCGTTATTACATATCACTCAAAAAATGGAAAAATCCATGCAGTTCTCGGATGATGTCAAGTTTTTATTAATCTTTTGTTCTCACCCCGAAATGAATCATTCAGTAAACGATATTAAAAGAATAGGGAGAAATAGAATTAAAGTGACACTGTCCAACCGGGAAAATGCTAACCAATTAATAAACTCGCCTAAACTGTGTGAAAAGAAATTAAAAGCTTATGCACCCTCGTATGTCATGCAAAGACAAGGCATTATAAGAGGGGTATGTCATGAACTTAGTGAAGAAGATATTATCAAAGATATCCAATCTCCTAATTATGATCCTATTTCGGTGATCAAAGCTAAGCGCTTTTCAAGAAGGATTATCGAGGATGGTAAAAGTAAATACGTTCCGACTCAAACAATACTGTTAACGTTTCGAGGTCAAGAATTGCCGGACTTTGTTATTTTACATTACGTCAAATGTCACGTTGAATCATATATGCCTAGAATAAACCAATGTTTTAACTGCTTACGGTATGGTCACAAAAAGGATTATTGCAAAAGTAGCCCTCGTTGCAGTCAGTGTGGAGAGGAGCATCAGAGTGCTGAATGTTCTAAAGATAAGCCCGTACGTTGTGTTCATTGTAAAGGACAACATTCTGCTCTTACGAAAAGTAAGTGCCCGGAATTTAGTCGTCAAATGTCAATAAGAACGCTCATGACTAATGAAAACATAACTTTCACGGAAGCAAAGGATAGAATGGAAAGTAAATCCTTCAAAAATGTTTTAATAAACCCAACCCCCCGTCTCCAACACACGTCAGTTTTTCCTCCATTACAAGCTACTAACCGCGTTCCCCCTAAAAGGCAGCGCCCTAGTACTCCTCCGGACAAAATTTCGGAGGCCCATAAATTAATTTTAGCTTCGCACAGAAGTGAAATGTTGCCAATTGCTCCTATTACTAAAAACCCTTATACACCTTCATCGGAAGAAAAACAGCAACCAACAATTACTTTAAATTGCAATATTTTCTTGAAAGCTCTTTTCGAAATTTTTAATAGTCTGAAAAATGTAGAGTGTAACGATAAAAATGACATGATCAATGAAATTAAATCCAGAGTTGAGCATTACAAACTGGCTGAATGAGTAGTAAATTCAAATTTCTTCAATGGAATGCTAGATCTGCAATAAGCAATAAAGGAAGTTTAGAACTATGCCTATCAGAGCAAAATATTAGCGTCGCCTTATTGTCCGAAACCTGGTTCCATCCAGGCCGGTATGTTAACTTTAATGGTTATAATAATATAAGAAAAGATAGGAGTGATGGCAAAGCAGGCGTGGCCATCCTTATTAAGGAAGATATTCCGTACAATACCATCCAGACGGTGGAGTTGGAAAATGTCATGGTAGTAGGAGTAATGATACCGTTTGAGAATCAGAGTGTAGCCGTTGTATCCGTTTATAATCATCCCTCCAACAAAATTTCAACGAGTAATTGGGAGAAGCTTTTCGACAGTATTCCTAAACCATGCATAATTGCTGGAGATTTCAATTGTCACCATAGACTGTTCGGATGTTCCATATCCGACAATAAGGGTAATTCGCTTTTAGACGCTATCAATAATTTTAATCTTATATACTTATTAAAACGTGAGTTCCCCTTGTCTTATCTTATTAAATGACGGTTCTCCAACAGTAGTAAATAATATTAGACAAATAAATTCTTCCGCCATAGACCTCACTGTTGTTTCCGCTGTTCTAGCCCCAAAATTTGAGTGGAGGGTAATGACTGACCCCATGGGATCCAATCACATTCCAATAATTTTTGAAAGCAATTTCAGTGATAATAACATTCACGAGAAGGTGCGTATGACAAGAAAATGGAATTTGCGGAGGGCAAACTGGGACGAATATACTGCAATTTTAGAAAAAAATACTAGAGAGCAATTGGCAAGTGGAAGCGCCATCGATTATAATAGATTTGTACAAAATATTAATAGGGCGGCTGATAAAGCAATCACAAAATATAAGCCGGTTATCAATCAAAGGTTTAATAAGAACTGGTGGAATGAAGAATGCAAGGATGCTATTGCTAATCGTAAAAAAGCATTTCAACTAAACGATTCCATGGGTAAGTATGATAATTTTTTATCTTACAAGAAGGCCGCAGCAAGAGCCAAAAAAGTTGTAAAAGAATCGAAAAGAAACGCATGGAAGCAGTACTGTGAAAGCATAGACAGGAATACGAATATCCAGGACGTGTGGAAAGCCTTCAAGCGGTTGAAAAACAGGAAAATAGCGAATAGACCTCCTTTACCCGACAATAAATGGCATGAAGATTTCCTTGACAAACTATGCCCTCCATCAGTGTCCAATGATGAATTTGAGGACGATGGCGAAATAAGGCCTTTGACAACGTAAACCTTCGTGTACTGGGTAAAAAGTTGCATTCAATAGGGATGCCCAAGATATTCGTCAAAAACATTATTAGCTTACTCAGTGATAGAAAAATATTTCTTAAGGTGAACAATGAGATAATAGGACCCCAATTAGCACACAACGGAATTCCGCAAGGAGATATTCTTAGTGGTCTCTTGTATGCTCTCTATGTAGCTGATCTAGCAAACTTTACCCTCCCAGGAGTAAAAACCATACAGTACGCAGATGACATATGCTTATACGTAACCCACGATAATATTCCATCCTGTATACAAGCTCTAGATCAGACAATGACGAACCTCAACTTATGGACAGCCAACAATGGCATGACCTTAACTGTAGATAAGTCCGTTATTTGCCCTTTCACAAGAAGACGAACCAGTCCTCTCGGTGATGAGGTGGTTTTAGGCTGTAGACATTTTCCTGCTACGTCTAGAGTACGCTTTCTAGGACTAAATTTAGATAGTAAGTTGAAATGGAACGACCATGTGAAGTCTATAATTGATAAGGCGGAGAAATACATTAATATTCTCAAATTAATTTGTTTCAACAACTGGGGAACCGATCCATCGACATGTCTGCTTTTTTATCGAGCTACGATTAGATCGTTACTTGATTTTGGGTGTTTTTTCTATGGTAGAGCAAGTAAAACAACCCTCCAAACGCTCGACAGACTCCAATTTAAAAGTATACGAATGTGCATGGGATATTTAAAAAGTACTCCAACAAACGCTATCCTCGCTGAAGCTCACGAACCACCACTGGAAATCCGTCGGAAGATGCTCTCTGATAGATACGTCCTTAAGACACTAGCAATCTCGCCTCAAATCTATAGCAAAATATGTCAAATAACTACAACTGTGCTCACGTACTCCTACTGGAACAAAAAACTTACACCACCAATAGTCAATAGTTTTACTGAGACCTCTAAATATCAGTCCTTTGTTGCAATTTCCGATAAATTACCCGTATTCAAAACCCATTCCCATGCAGTCTCTATTAGGGTACCAATTATTTATATGGATGATTACAAAGATGTTCCCCAATCACAGAAGAATACTGTTTTTGAACAAAGAGTAATCAAATTACTACCTAACTCTCAACTTATATTTACTGACGGATCCAAAACAGACGAAAATGTGGGGGCGGCCTTCTACGACGCCACGAACAATATCAGAAATTCTTTCAAGTTACATCCCTTTTTTTCCAGCGTTTCAGCCGAATGCATTGCCTTTACCGAAGCTCTCAACTATGTAAAGAATTCCCACAACCAACACTTCTCCATTTTAACTGACAGCAAAAGCCTGGTTCATAACATCAGCAACTTCAATAACGATAGTAATTGTTCCTACTTGATAATAAATATTATGAATCTAATTAATAATATCACTAATTCTCAGAATAAGAACTTAATTATAATATGGATCAAAGCCCATGCCAATATCTATGGCAATGAGGAAGTAGACAGGCTGGCCAAATCCGGTAGTAAATCAAATAATTGGCATCATTATAAAATTTCACAAACAGATATTAGACAAAGAATCAAAACCAATATACCTACGAAATAAATGGCTATCAGAATTCACTTCCCAACAAAAAGGTCAATTTTTCAAATCCATAAACCCTAATATTCCCTCTAATCCTTGGTTCCATAAACTGAAAATATCTAGAAGAAATATACGAATAATAAATAGGCTGAGAGCAAATCATGGCATATGCAACGCATATTTAAGTAAAATAGGACAGTCAAATAACGAACTTTGCTCCCAATGTAATACTAAAGATGACTTAGAACATAAGATAATGACATGCCAAAGGCACGGTAAAAGTCGACACGCTTTTTTGGACTACCTTTACGATAAATTAGATGCCCCTTTCAACTACAAATCCATACTTCTAAATATTAACTTAACGTACAACGACTTGATCCGATTTATCTTGAACGAAAATATAAATGTATAATAAGTCTCTTCAAATAGTTCAATAATTCAAATATTTTAAATTAAACGTCGGCTAATGGCTCTAGCTAGCATAAGCCTATGAAAAAAAAAAAAAAAAATAGACATAGCCAGAGGGGAGCAGGGCTAGGCAGCTGCCCTCCCCTAGACTCAAAAATGCAGATTCAGCGGGGCAGTTGCCCACCCATAGATGCATTCTGATAGTAAAAATCTTTCAGGATAATCACATTGTGCTTCGTCGGCGCTCAATAAAAAAAAAACTTCACGGATTTTGTCGCTCACAAAACGGACATCGCAAGAATGACATAATTCAAAGACCAAATTCGCCGTTTTTGCGTCCTAGAATACCATTTTCGCAGACAGACGCGGATTCAGTACTTGCTCAAGAGAGGTGCTAGAGAAATACTGTGGTTCGCTCTACTAAAACTGGTTTGACAGCCTTTTCACTGCCTAAAAATAGTTAAAACTAGCTATTTAAACTATAAAAACGGCTAAAGTAACTAAAGTCACGCCCAAAAAAACAAAACTGTCGATTCGCAATTTGAAAATGGCTAAAACTGGACTTCACGCGCCCTAAAAATTGGTGGCGACTGGTGAACTTCTGGAAATGCCTAAAAATATCATGTCTACCGCCCGAAAGTAGCTAAATCGACCATTCGTGCGCTAAAATTGATCAGACTGGCCATTCTTGAGCCAAATATGACCATATAATGCGCGCTTTCGGCTTGACGGACTAATCAAGCCCTGAAAACAGCCAAAATGACTTCACGTGCCCTGGAAATGCCTAAAAAGATGGTTCCTTACCTGAAAATGGCAAAATCGACAATTTGCGCACCAGGAATGGTCAAACTTCATGGCCTTGGCTTGATGGACTAGGTATTTGAGCCCTGAAAATGGCAAAACTGACGATTTGTGTCTTTAAAATGGCTAAAATTACTATATTTGAGCCCTAGAAATTGCCGAATTTACTTTACGAGCTCTAGAAATGTCTGAACAAGTGACTCCTGCCCTGAAAATGGCAAAATATACCATTCGGAACGCCGAAAACGGCCAACCCGGCTGTTCTCGCCTTGACTTGGGACGTTTGTGCGCCCTAAAAATGGCAATTATAGCTATTCCAGCCTTGAAATCGTAAAACTTACTTTATGTGCCCAACAGAGTAAAATATCAATTTTGAAGTAAAATATTCAGTTTTGAGGTAAAGTGATATTTTTGGGGTGGAACCGCAAGTTTCAGGGTAAAATCTTCAGTTTAGGAACGTTTTTGGGATGAAATCGTAAGTTTTGGAATTAAAACAGTCAGTTTTGGGGTAAAATGGCCAGTTTTGCATTAACGCCATCAGTTATGGGGCAACACGTCAGCTTTGGCGTGAAATCGTCTGTTTTAGTATAAACTCGTCACATTTGCGATGAATTTGTCACTTTTTGTTGTGAAATCACCTGTTTTCAATGCAGAATGGTCTAAAATCACCGGTTTTGAGGAAAACTTGAGTTAAAGTGAGACATTGTCAGTTTTGGAGTAAATTATCTAATTTTCAGGGGAAATTGTCGTTTCGGGTGTAAAATATTCATTTTGAAATGGAACAGTAAAGTTTAGTTTTAGGTTGAAATCGCCAGTTTTGTGGTAGCATCTTCATTTTGAGGGGGGGGGGGGCACGTCAGACATGGCCAGGAATTGTCGTTTTTTGTTTTGTTTTGTTTTTTAACTAAAATCGCCAATTGAAAGATATAATCGGCAGTTTTTAGTACTGAGTGGTCTGTTAATTGTAATTAAGATCATTTTTTTAATCCGTTTTGGGTTAAACCCGCCATTTTTAGGTGGAATTCACCAGTTTTGGGGGTAAAGACTTGGATTTTAAAAGTTGTGCTGTGAAATTTTTAGTTTAGGCGTAAACACTTCGTCTTTGGCGTAGAAACGTCAGTTTTGAAGTAAAATATTCAGTTATACTAGAGTGAAATATTCAGTTTTTTTGTTAAAAAACGTCAGTTTTGAGTTAAAACCCGTTATTGTTTGGTTAAAAAATGTTTAATTTTTACGTCTCTCAGACAGGACGTTGATGAAAAGACGGTCACCCTGTATATTTGAATGCCAAGTAACGATTTCCGGGGAAATCGAATTGTCTGATAATAGAAAAAGTCTGAATAGAATTGTCAGTTTTTGGATAGAAAATCAGGAATAGAAGGCTAAAACAGATAATTTCCGAACGAAGATGTTAGTTTTTAATGGATTACGACCCTGTGGTCGTAATCCAAGGTCGTTTCAATGTGGTCGTCACCGGAGCCAACAGTGACGGAGTAGTCATAGTGACAAAATCACCGACAGTGAAATCACACCTCACCTATAGTTGCTCTAACGTTTTTATGAACCATAAAAATAACCGTTATATTTTCGTTCGTAAGAAACGTTCGCCTCGTTCATTTTGGTAACGTTAGTTTCGTAGGTTCAACCTTCTGTGTTACTGGGGATATTCACTCATACCACTGGCACAACAAAATTTGGTCACATTAGTTCTACTCCACCCCACGAAACTCTCCCGAAATTTATAAATGTTTGGCTAGGCAACCGGGGTTTGACGAAATAAATGGCTGTGACAGAACCAATAATTATTCAAATTACTTGAAATTAGTCGCTAAAACGATTTTTCAGTTAACATTCTAGCTATTAATTAACCAAAACCGACTATTTAGCCAGGAAAGTCTCACTTCTATCAATCATAACAAACTCTCTTTACCAGCTAAAAAACAGAACATCCATGACCGACAAGGTTATTTCCCAACGAAAGCCTTAAAGAGGTCGTTATTTTATTATAAAAAAAGAAACTATTCCCCGTATAAATACAAAAATGTTTCTCCGAAACCATCAAACTCGACAAGGATCCGTCAATTTCACCCCAGAAACTATGCCCGTGCATAGAAAGGACGAACAGTTACGGTGACCCGACGTCGTTATTGTACGTACCAGACGTAATCATTGTACAAAACTCACTCCTAACAATTGGCAATAAACCAACGAACGGGGGGCCCTCAACTCATCAACAAACCAGCTCTTCAACAAACCAACTCATCAACGGGAAAACCGTTCAACGAGCTGATAACGCATTGATAATAAATTGCGTTCAACTCATCAACGAAATCCCTCTGATAAGGAGTTGTTCGTTTAGATCTCCGGTAACCAACTTAACTGCTAAACGGACTGTGTCTCTGGTGAGAGCTAAGTTGTTGCTACCATCGGCAATGTTTTGACAGCTTTGATAAACAGTGATATCTTTTCCTGGTTGCCCCGTTAACCCGTTCATTTAAGAGGTCTGTTCGCGGAGAAAAAGTGTAGGGTAGAGTAGTGTAGTGTAGGGCAGGTTGGGGTAGCTGGTGTAGGCGAGGGCAGTGAGGATTTTTTTGTTACACGAACGCTTTCAGAGCAGCCAGTGTAAATTCATAACAGTCGTGATATTTTCTCACTCTGTACGTGTTAGATAAGAGTTATCAATTTATAAAAAAAAAATTGGAGTAACTTCGGGCAGCCCGGAGTAGCCCTGAACTCATAGCGAACGCCCTACACTCGCTACACTAGCTACACTAACTACACTCGTCTGCTCGCGAATGCTTTTCGGGCGCCCGAGTGTACCCTCGGGCAACCCAGTGTAGCTTCGCGAACAGACCTAAGTTCTACATTGGAAGCTTGCTGAGTTGCCCCAAATGCGTTTTCTTTCAATAACTCAGTCTTGATGGCTTGGTAGGCATCAAAATTACGTAAAATGGAACTTAAGTGACTACGCTGGGGGACTATCGAAGGAAGGATCGCCGTCGTTATCTTTAAAAAATGAAAAAAGATCGGTGCGGGTCCTTGCTCGAGAGTATCCAATCTCAACATTTGACATCTTGTCATCAATAAAAATCGGGCAACTTATTTCAATCAAAGTGTCCTTTCTAGTACAAAGATTCATTAGTGGTAATTTGACGGACGCCCGTCATTTCCCGGCCATGTCGAGCTTGGGTATTGTAAATTACCTCGTGGACGCGGCGAGTGCATTCACACAAGAGGAATTTCTTGAGATTATAAGTCACTCGAACCGCAACACGTCGAAAGAAGTGGCTTAGTTAGTACTTCAGGAGTTCGGATTGCCGGAGACATGGGCGTTGTGATGACAAGAGTGAGTTTTCCGTTGTTATTCAAGAATAAAAGGCCAGTTCACAATTTATTGTCGGTTAACGCGAATGGGTGACGAATAACAAAATGATTAGTCTTGTCATGCTTCTTTGGAGCAATCGTTTCATTTCAAACCTGTTGTTATCCCGTCAATTGTGAACTGGCTCAACTTCTAATCTAGCGCTTTAATAGGCTCGTTTCACATGTACGAGGTTTCACGCGGCGCGGTTTTTGCTGCTCTTTAACCAAGAGCTAACTTATGGTTATGTGTAGGGACACTTTTTGCGAAAGTAAAAAAAAAACTGGGTGAAGGGGGGAAAAATTTGATGGGTGGCGATGAAAAAATATGACCGAATGGATTTTCACGACTCAAACACAGGGAGCTTGCCCCCCACTTACTTTTTATCAATAGCCGAATTTTAAAAAATGGCGGGCGGTAGCACATGGGCGGTGGAAGTTGGCCGACTACCCCCATTTTTTATTATGCGAAAAAATCCACAAAAATCTTACGAGTTCAAAATGGGGTCACACTTTATAATTAATCAGCATTGGTTCGGTCAGGGCCGGTCATCTTCCGGATTTCAGTGATTCCTGGAGTTCAGCTGGACACCTAAAGTGACTATCCAAGTCAAGGTTTGCGCTTCAGTTCATCTCGGTCACGTCCGGTCAAAATGGCTGTGGTTTGTGACCATTCGGTCGTTAGAACCAATGACCGAACTCTTGATGACCAATTTGTTTGTGAAGTTCATGAGCTAGGGTTACGAGTCACCAGATTTTCCTGGTTTCGTTGCGATTTTGCCAAAACTTGCACTAATTCTGAATCAAGAGCAGGATAGAGCTACCGGAACGTTGGTCGAAATTTCTGAAAGCAGTGAAATGGGGTAGGGAAGTAAAAAATGAAGATTTTGGCTCGAAAAAATTACCCAATGCAGATCTGTCTAGTGTCTACGTCGGGCTCAGGGAACTAGCCCTTGCAATAAATTCAGAAACCGATATGTGAATTTATTGCAAGTTTGGAACTCCACAACATCGCCCCAATAAATATTGTTTGGAACTAGCCCTTTGCCAACATTTCATCAACGTCCTAATCTTTAAAAATGGCGGATCATAGACATGTGAGGGGGTTAACACGCCCGATGACCTCCATTTTTTTTTTTAAACGTCAGAAAATCCACAAAAATCGTAGGAGTCTTAAATGGTGCCACACTTCTATGTTCAGTCATTTCGGACCGATCAGGTCAGGTCACGAAACCTTAATTTTCACTATTTATCAAGTCTCGTGATCCCTGGAGGTCAGATTTGTTACCTTTCGTGACCTTATCATTCGAAGTGACCGCTTCAGTCAACCTCGGTCACGGCTGGTCAATTGGCGTTAATTTGGGAGTGGAATCTGCAAGGTGGGCCCCTTTCTTCACAGACAGGCTGATGAACGGCTCAAATTGAACCAGCGACTGTTGAGCAACAATATTTTTTCCGAGCTTGACCACTCCGATCTTCAAACAGTCGTTTGACCGATGACCGAACTCTTGGTGACCGATTTGGTTATGAAGTTCATGAGCTGGGTTCACTAGTCACCAGATTTGCCTGGTTTGGTTTAAATTTTGGCGAGACACAAACTAATTCTGGATCAAGAGCAGTCTGGAGCTTCCGGAACTCTTGTCGAGATTTTCTGGAAGTTGTAAAATGGGATGGGGATGCAAAAAATGCAGATTTTAGCTCGAAAAAATTGAAAAGTGCAGATCTCTCCACGTCGGACTTGGGGAGCTATCCCTTCACCTAAATTTTATCAACGGCCGAATTTTTAAAAATGGCGGTTCATAGGCATGAGAGTGGGGTAACATGCCTGATGACCTCCACTTTTTTTTTCACGTCAAAAAATCCACAAAAATCGTACGAGTTCAAAATTCAAACAGTGTAGTCATAAGACCTCGGTCGGTATTGCATTTGGGCCAAATCAATTGACTTGGTGGTGGTGGGGGAGAAATAGGGCTTGAACTGGTCAAAAATCTCGACAATTCACCAGTTGATTCTAGACGCATTATCTTCGGTACGATGATTCCATTTTGAAGTAGCCTTTGATTTCCATTTTAATTTTTAAAAGGTCCTCCCGGGGTGGAAGTGTAAAAATAGCGTTAAAACTCATTAGTTAATCCTAGCACTCTCAAATTCGGCTCAAAAATTCAATTTAACAAAAACCCTAGATTACTGTCGAGATTTCTCGAAAAATTTGATGTGCATGGTTGGGAGGGCATAATAGGCAAGATATTTCAAAAAAATTGCTAAAATTCACACGTTTATCTAGCCACAATAAAATTTGGCTGAAAAATGAATGCATCAAGCACCATAAATTACTATAGATATGTATAACAAATTCAAGGGGGGGGGGGGAATGATTAGAGATGCAATTTTTAAAAAACGCCAAACGGTACTCATTTATCCCAGCGCTTCAAAATTCAGTTCAAAAATCTAATGTATCAACGGCCTTCGCTTACCATTTAAATTTCTTCAAAAAGTTAATTCGGAGAAGGGCCACAATAGGGGAAGAAATTTGATGAAATGCCATGCAATGTGAATTTGCCAAAATTCACAAGTTTATCCTAAAATTTGGCGCAAAAATTAATATAACAAAGCCGTTCGAAAACCACGGAAACTTATGACAATTGTTGTCGAGAGGGGGGTGACAATATGGGAAAAGAAGTTCGGCTTAAGCAAACCCGGCAGCAAACAGTATGAGGGAGGGTCAAACGCTAACGAAACAAATTATGGTATCAACATTATTACTTATGGGACGGCTTAGGATACCCGTATACGAAAAGAAACGCACTCTTTCTTACCGCCAGCTGCGGGAGCGAAAATGTTTGACGATGAAATCATCCAGATGTTTGTTAGAATGCCAAACAAATTCGCTCAGTGACTTAGAAAATGCATCGACGCCTCAGAGCCTCATCATGTGAGGAAAATTCCTACTAAGGGATGTGTGGAGTCGAAATGCTGACCGCGGGTGGGTGTGGAGCAAAAAATGGTAAAATAGAACCGTTTTTCTGACGGCTCAACTTCCAATGGGGCAATGGGGGTTGTGGGGGCAAGCCAGTAGATTTAGCTGTTTATCGTGAGGAGTTACCGGCTTTCGTTGGAATTATATTTCGCTATATCACTGTGAGCCTCTAAGACATCTTCAGTTTGGCTGTATTCAACCCATTTCTTAAACTTTGGGGCAATTTTGTCCGATAATTGTCGAGATTACGGCGACATTTTTCTGGCGACCTACCTATAAAGAATGCACTGGGTATGACAGACCCAGTGCTTAAGTAGGGTAATTTTCATTGATTTTGTGGCATTATTGAGTGATAGGTTCATTTTGAGGGTAAAGTTTCTCTTTCGCTTGCAGTGCAAGATACTCGCTCAGTGGTGTTTTTTGTTTGTTTGTTTTTACTTTGGATTTAAATTTTTGCCGTTTCGATGCACTCAAGTCAAGAAGTGCTAACACTTCTCTTATGCCGTGCGACCGTTGATACGTTGGTTAATACGCTCTTATTTGGCGGGTTTTAAACGCGGGTATTTTCTCTGTATGTGTAGTTCGTATGTTTGCCGAGCTTGAATATTACGAGTTAGTAGTCACCGTTTTCGCTATCCTCAGGATATAAGCTGAAAAACGTTCGAAATGAGAAACATTTGACCAATGATACACAGAGTAAAAAACGAAAACATCGTTGAAGAGTTGGTCCGTTGATGACTTGAAGGTCAAGTCTGATGAGCCCCCCACCCCCCCCTTCATCAACTCGTCAACGATTTTTTTTAGCGTTGATGAGTTGACCGGTTGATGAGTCGTATACCACCCCCAACGAACAGATAAGATTAGATAAGAAACGACGACGACATTGATAATAGGTTCTTCAATTTTTGCTAAATTCTCAATATATGACATAAGTTGACGGAATTGGCCAGAGATACATATAATAGAGACAGACAAAAATTAAGAAAATCCAAAACTCATGACATAGGTAAATTAATAAATTCCCTAAATAGTCAGCCCTCAACACTATAGAGAAAGTAGTTACTTACGTCACGAGTCACCCATCGGTCAAAAGCGTTTCGACCTGAAAAAAAAAAAAGGCTTATTAATAATTTAATAACAAATAAAGACACTTTTACATCAAACTTATGGAGCTATTGACGTATTTTGATATGAATAGAAGTTTACTAATTTGTCCAAAAACGACGTTCGAAGGAGCCAATATCAGTGAATGATCGCTTTATCTCAATTTTTTTCCCCCACCGGTCTACCAAATCGAACGTGGCAACCACAGATCCAGCAATCCTGTTTGAGAAAACTTCGATGCCAAAAAAACGGTGCCAGGCGCGGATCCAAAGTCAGCTTAAGTGAGGGGGCCATATTATATGACACCATCCGGCCCCCTGCCCTAGAAATATACCACACGTCACACAGTTATCCAGACAGGCACCGTTATCAATGGTCTCAATCTCTTATAATTGAAAAATCGGAAAATTAAGGAAACCCAAAGGTCGAAAACACGAGAAAAAAAAAACAACAAAATTCATCGTAACGTGAACTATTAGTTTGGCAAAAATACGCCTCCCGCCGAATGAAGTGAACTCAGCGCCGTGGTGGAGGGAAAGCTCTTATGTCTCACGGCTAGCACTGTAATTTTAACCCTCAAAATTGGGTTTTTTTAGTGAGCGAAATTACTGTTTATTGCGTGAAACCATCTAAAAACTGTTCTTACTGAGCAAAATCGGCGCAATCGGTCACTGAAATAGGCCACCCAGTCAAGTTGGTTCACTGGCAAACAAATTTACCAAAATTGGCTGTTGATAAAATTGACAGTC
Organism: Corythucha ciliata; assembly: GCA_038030265.1. Classification (NCBI taxonomy): domain Eukaryota; kingdom Metazoa; phylum Arthropoda; class Insecta; order Hemiptera; family Tingidae; genus Corythucha; species Corythucha ciliata. The sequence continues at coordinate 1,249,593 of CM075943.1, read as the reverse complement.
TCCTCATGAAATTAACACTTTCCTCATAAAATTGGAAATTTTCCAATAAAATTGACAATTTTCTCATGAAAGGGACAATTTCTCATATAATTCACAATTTTCTCATAAAATTGACAGTCTCTTCGTGAAATTGACATTTCCTTGTAAAGCATACAATTTTCTCATAAAATTCACGATTTCCTCATAAAATTGGTAATTTCCCTATAAAATTGAGTATTTCTTCATAAAATTGACAAATTTCATTATAACATAATACAATTTCCTGATAGAATTGACAATTTCCTCATAAACTAGAAAATTTCCACACAAAAATTATTATTTCTCCATAAAATTGACAATTTCCCCATAAAATGAAAATATCCTCGTAAAAGAGACAATTTACTCTAAAAATTGACAATTCCTCATATAATTAACAATTTCCCCATAAAATTGACCATGTCCTAATGAAAGTGACCATTTCCTTATGAAGCATACTATTTCGGCATAAAAGCGACAATTTCCTCATAAAATTGACAATTTCCTTATAAAGCATACAATTTCCTCATAAAATTCACGATTTCCACATAAAATTGACAATTTCCTCATAAAAGGGACAATTTCTCATATAATTGACAATTTTCTCATAAAATTGACAGTTTCTTCGTGAAATTGACATTTCCTTTCTAAAAATTATTGTTTCTCCATAAAATTGACAATTTCCCTATAAAAGTGAAAATTTCCTCGTAAAAGAGACAATTTACTCTAAAAATTGACAATTCCTCATATAATTAACAATTTTCCCATAAAATTGACCATTTCCTAAAGAAAGTGACCATTTCCTTATAAAGCATACTAATTCCGCATAAAAGTGACAATTTCCTCATAAAATTGACAATTACTTCATCAAATTGACAATTTCATCCATAGACTATTTTGCCTATAAAATTGACTATTTCTTCATGAGATTGACCATTTCCATATAACATATACATTTCCTCGTATAATGGACAATTTCCTCATAAATTGACAATTTCCTTATAAAGCATAAAATTCACGATTTCCTTATAAAATTGACAATTTCCTCATATAATTGACAATTTCGCCATAAAATAGACAATTTCCTCATGAAATTGACAATTCCTCCATAAAAGTGGCAATTTCCTCATAAAATAGATAATTTCCTCATAAAAAAGACAATTGCCCCATAGAATTAATAATTTCTTTGTAAAATTGACAATTCACTCTTACATTGTTCATTTCTGCAAATTCATTAAAAAAAAAAAGCGACAGACCGACAGACCGACAGACCGTCAGACCGACGGCATGCCAAAAACCACTTTTTCAACTTTTTTGAGGTTGTACATTATGAATGTGATGTCAGCTCGGACTCGATTTTTTTCACGAACACCACACTTCCATTCCCGTAGGGAACATGGAAGTAAAAGGCAATTTTGTCATTTTATTGACAATTCCTTTTACAATGTGTCATTTTCTTCATAAAATTGACTATTATCTTACCAAACTGACGATGTACTCATCGAATTGACACCTTTTAGACTGAAAATTTTCTCATAAAATCAACCATCATGCTCATAGGCTTAAGATGCCTTACGAAATTGAACGTTTTCTCATTTTTGTCATAAAACAGACAATTTCGTTATGAAATTGACCATTTTTTCGTGAAACCGACGAGTTTTTTCATAAAATAGACAATAATGTCACCTTAACATTGCTCTTGGTAAGGAACCTTTAAAGACGAGTAGACGCATACGGCGCCATGTTCGTTCTTATCAGTTTAATAAGAATGGTTGGGGGTGGTTTGTTGATATCAACAAAACATCAACTAAAGGAGGATTTTACAAGACTGATAATTGATAAGAGCGAACATGGCGTCTGTGATTTTACCTGTCTGATTATAGGTTCTCTACTCTTGGAGGAGCGTTTCGCATTATTTGTTTCCCTTGACGCTGAATTTCACGTAAATGTCGCATTGAATGTGGCGATTCACGTGAGTGTTAAATGGAAAGTTGGTTATTCAAATTTGAACAATTACAGCCGCGTAGTTTTTGACAGTATGCATTTCGAGCCCAATCCCGGTGCCCTTCATCAGCAATCTTATCGCCACTACGGCAAAACTAAGAAAACCAACAAAACAAAGATGAACGATTCACGTGAGTGTTTTCCCGAATGTTGCGTTTTGCCCGCCGTGGGGCATTTTGCGTATAGTTTACTGGTTGTGCCGCGGCCTTTCGAAAGATTTTTTTTCCCTCACAATGTGACGTTTCGCTTAAAGTTTGCCCTTGGCGAGACCTTTCGCATTCATTTTTCCCTTGACGTGGTCTCGTTCCAACCTCGAGTCTCTGACAAAATGACCCTAAAATTAGAGGTAATCACCCCTCCTCGATACGATTTTGTAGGAGATTTTGGTGATGGGCCATGGCCCCGGTGGCCCCTCCCTTGGATCCGCCACTGAATGGTGCCCGTCCCTGATAAGTAAATTGAGAGTTTCTTGACTTCTGGGAGAGTAACCTGGGTACCAGACTGTAAGGCAGTTTCACGTATTGTTAGTATTTCTGCTGGAAAATCAGTTTCCGCGACTAACGGGTTTATTAGTTTCCAGGAGGAATACAAATGCACAGCTAATTCCTGCGGGAAAACTCACCGGTTGTGAAGCACAAACTATACTTCTTCTTTCCTTTAAAACATCGAAGCGTATTTCTCAACTAATTAAAAAACCATATATTATCTATTATCAGCTTACTTCCAAGTACCCTATCCACTACCTCTTTATTAAGGCTGGTACCATTCTAATTGATCTCATTCTCCGAATTAATCTTTGAAGCTTCCCTTGCATCCCATTTAAGCAGCTAAAACACGGCTATAGAGTTCAGCTTAAGCAAAATAAAGCACGTGTTAAACTCTCCGAAGACTGCTTAGGTGTACAAACTTATTAACCCCTCCACTAATTGATCGAGACCTATTTCTTATAGAGCCCGCTTGTCGTTGAATATGGGGCCATGGAGAAACGCGGATGTAAATTAAGCAAGAACAAACGATGGTGAACGTGATTTTCTCTTCAGTTTCCTTTTTACTATACACTCGGCAATGGTGTTCCAAGTCAATTGAGTTTTGAACATTTCCTCTTGAATGCTCGAAAATGGAATGTTTCATGCCTACCTTATCTACTTTAACTACATTATGCGCGTTATAATTTGATTACACAACTTTAAATCAATGAAATAAGTCGTTTGGAATCATCTATTAAAACTTCCAGAGAGAAACCCCGAAGTTAAAGCTCAGTGTCAGTAATACGCTGCAACCTCTTTTACTGGTCATTTACAGGGCATTTTACAGCTTCTCTATTAAATCCTTTACTACACCCGTTTATTAGTCGTTATCCTTACCGTTGATATGAAAAAATACAGAATCATCTTTTGAACATTTCACAAGAAAAATGGCCATCCCATGAGATTTCATTGTTTTGAAGGCATCAAACATAAATCTAGCAAAAATAAAGTCTCACACAATGGTTTATAAAGGAAAAAAAAAAAAAAAAAAGAAGAAGAGTGCGCCCTCTTTCGAATTCCTAAGATCACATGCCTATACTTTTCAGAATAAGGATGAGACCCCGCTTTACTCCCGTCAGCTAAGTAAAGAAAAGGACGAATTTAATATAAAAAAAAAGATACCCCCACTCATCATCTTGTCATGATTCCCTTCTCTTTCACGGCGACGATGAGAGCCCTTGAAGGCGGGAAACCTCTTTCACTTCCCTCATCTCATCGACCTTTCAACCCTCAACTCCCTTCTTTGAACTTATTTTGTTTGTGTTTCCTTTTAAACCACGTTACTAAGAAGGTTAGGGTTGAATCTTCAATTTTGAGATTTAGTGAGCGAAAATCTGTGTAATTAATATTTTTTTGTCTTACATTTATTTTTCAGAATGGAACTGTTGGCACGGATAGCTCGAGGCCAAATGGGTGAGTCAGTTTAATTTTTTTTTTAATTCACCTCCATTGAACTTTTAAACTTTAAAAAAACCTCGGATTCATTATATCCCGGGCAGCCTGTAGGAAATTAGATGAATAAAATAATTTGCTCACGGTAACAAGACAATAAATGGGGATGGATTCAAAACTCGTAAAATCCGGTACACGCGAGTGACAAACCTGCCGCATTGGCATGGGAGTACACTACACTACGATTCAATCCACATAATACTGTGTGCACTGGACCAATCCTATTGATCACAGCGTACTTCTAATCCGCCTTGACAGTCTGTACCACTCGTGTGCGCTAGTCCTAAACGTTTGTGATTTCTCGAGCCCCGTTGTTAACGGGAGGGAAATAACGAAAGAGGTAGAGTGGTTCCTCTTTGAGAGATGAGTTCTTCATTGCCGTAATCATTCTTTATGCGTGAGAATTTTTTTTTTTTTTTTTGCGTAGTTCTGAGGAAAGGTTTGGGAGCGTGCCGACCCAAAGGATTTAATAAGGGATAAGGATAGTGTTCTTAAATCCGACTCGCGTGTAATTTATCGCAGTCAATCCGTTCTCCCCCTTACATGGGAGTAAATATTCTAGTATAAGAGTGCCACTTATGTGACCCTCCAGGCGGGTTCAATTATAACTTTAACTCACTTTTTGAACGAATTAAAAAAAAAATGTTTTTTAATTGACCGACATTCACTCATAATGGTTCCGAGTAAATGCAGGAGATTTTTTTTTTTTTCCTTTTTAATTTTGGAAGTCTCGGAACCTTTATAAACTCATTCATACCTCCCTTTTTGTGAAGACTCTTATTAAACTGTTTTGTTCTCTAGAGGTAGCGTTCAATTAATTCGAGCGGTCGACAACGTTTTATTCAGAATGATGAAGAGAAGTTCCATAAGAAAGGAATATTAAAACTCAAGCAGAACTTTTCATTTTCTTTCACGTGTAAGCCACTTCATATTTCAGACTGTAAATGATCATCAGGAATCATGTGGGAAGAAGGTTAATGGCACAATGCTGGGAGGAATAGAAGTGTCTAATTGTAAGACTAACAGTATAAATATAGACACATGGCGTACGAAAAAATCAAACTAGTTTTAGCTTCCATGATGGTTCTGACGTCGAACCGAAGTCGAACATGTCAGATGGTACTATCACTAGCATGACGACAAATTCAGAGCTGTAGTAGAGAAAATACGACAATTTAAATTGTTAGTAGAAGCGCTTAAACAACGAGGGTTAGTGGATAAAGCATGCATAAATCTGTAGCTGTAGGAGCCTACATTGTCTGTCTTCTCTCGTTGAGGTTCGTTGGGAAACCATAATGTTTCCCACCTCCCAAACATCCCAGGTTTCAGTTGAGAAACCAAATGCTGAAGATGGCGAGCAGTCGAAACCGGTCCGTTTTTGACGAACCTCAACGAGGGAAGACAGACTCCTACGGCTACAAATGTATATGCATCCTTTAAAATATAATAACCTCAAATTTCTATGGGACCTTAAGGGGGAGTTGCACTCGTTGTTTCCTCGACCCCCCTCCAATCATACCTCGCCTACGCGGTAGTTCTGCACCAATCCTGGATTTTAAGGTTTCATTTTAATCTCCAGATTATTCCGCACGCCCGATAAATCTTCATTTTTCATATTTCGCCCTTGAAACAACTATAAAATCCACTTAAACTTTTACCTTGAAAATTCGAGCTCTTCCCACATATTATTTGGGAAAGCAAGACTTAACTGTTGAACTTTTAAACTTTACGTCACTCTGCTTGATCTATCACGTCAGTGACACAATAAAAGTATTGTCCTAAACAAAAAAGCAAGTGTGAAGCATAGACATTTATACAATACCTAGATAGCGAACTCCCGTCTCAGACTGAAGACGGGGTGATAATAGGCGGCCATCTTTAAGTTGGGCAAAAACGTATCAATTCGTATTGCGTTTACATGGGCGTTGGAAAGGGTCTCGATGTTTAAAAATGAATTTCGAATCTTTCTTGCGTAATTTATGCAACAACAAGTAGGCACAACGAGATGTTTTTCCTTGCCAATATTTTTATTCAACATTATTCATCTGAATATGAGCTAAGCGATGCGATAACACACGGTACAATTTTGACATTACTCTGGCTCGAAATAAATGGCAAACAACATTTCCCATCCATACAAAGAAAAAATGAACTATGTACACAACAACTATATTCGAAATAACAACACTCAGATGAAAAGTATTATAATAACTAAGAATAAATTTCCTCAAAAAGGCGACAAAATACATCAATAATTAAATTACTCGTTTCTTAACAAAGTCATTTTTAGGCGATGGTGCCTCATACTTTTTGCTTTGGCTGATTCATCCTTCAGCTTGCTAATGGCAAAACATCTTATCTTAATATAAAAGCCAGAAATAATTTTAATTAACTCTAATTTATGAGAAACTCCAATTTCATCAGTACATTTTAAATTAAAAAATATCTTTTCAAAAATTAAGTCCTTAACTACTCTGAGAACAACCTTATGGGACAATTTTGGAATATTCAAGGTGTTGTAATTATTTGTGAGCTGAACGAGGCATTTTTCGGTGTGTTTAACTATTTGGTACACTGAATACGAAGGTGCCACAAGCCCTCCTTTTTGTTTCAGGTCAAGAAATTCGCTATACTTTAGGGACGTTTTGGCATAATTATGGTCGCTCGCAGAATTATCAAGAGCAAGTTCAAATTTGCATGAAGAGCAATCTATTTTTCCTGCTACACTTCTTACTACAAATCCTGCGGTGTAGTGAAGAATTTGTTGCCTGTTTCCGTCATTCTCATCAAAGGAACCGTAACTTACTACATAATCAACGAGATCTTGCCTGTTGAGTTCAAGACCTTCAAGTTCGACCTCCTCGTTATGATTCCTCGACTGGGTGGGTATGACCACTTCATCTTCTTTTTTCCTCTCCTTCCTTCGCCACTTAATTTCGAAGGCGCTAACAGCGGGGTCATTTTCTAACGCTACTGTGTTCGCGGAAGGAGAAGCTGTAATGCCATTCTTGATTACAATGCTCCTCATTGCTGCAACGAATTGAATAACGTTCGGGTTGTTATTAAACCCTTGCCGGCTCCTGATTTTCGAAAAAAGGAGCTCTAGATGGTCCTGGGAAAATTTGTATGTAAGCAAATATTTAAAAGGGGCTTGCGGGGACAGCAACTTTTTTGCTATGTCGAGTACAGAAATGACTCCAACAGCAAATCCCACTATAAATGATTTTTTTGAGCCCATGTAAAATGGTTTTCCATCACTACTCTTTAATTCGAAGAGATATCGAACCAAGGGGAGAATAGACTCTTCCATAAATACAACATTGTCATAATAAAGTGGTTTTTTATACCCCTTACCATGGGGGCTACGGGTATTCATGAAATCAAAAATTCTATCGATCGCCCGAATGAATTTTATAGTTTCCGAGCACCCATTAAATTGGGGTAAACCCTGACCCATTAAAAACTCTAAGGCTGTAGCGACCGACGAACTTAAAGTTTGGCCGGCCAATTTCACCTTCATTTTATTATTTTCATAATTAACATGTCCTTTGGTTAACTTGTTGGCAAATTTGAACTGAATCAGCTCTTGATAATTCTGCAGCTCAACGATATAAGCCCATTTGATAGGGTTGCCTTCGTGGTATATAGTCCCCGCAGTAGCCAACGAATTTCTCGCCAATTTCAATGCGTGAACAGCGTCCGGAATCCAGTGTACTTCTTCGCTCTCTTTATCGGCCAAGAAGCTCGTCTTCAGTTCGTCGAACGGAACGAAACTTTTACAACCCAAAATGTGCATCGCCGAGAAATTAGTGCTGTAGCAGTCACTAGTGACCGCCCACACTTTAATTCTTGACGACTTGCACAAAAGTAGAGCGGTTCGTACTAGTTCTGCGAGAACATTGCCACTAGTACTATGATGAAAAAAATATCCGATTGGCCACTTCCATTTTCCATTTAAAGCGACCAACATGAATACTAGAGCTTCTCTGGCCAGAGTTTCGGTACCTTCCATGTTCACACATTGACCGTAGTCACAGTAACCCATATATTCACCTTTTTGAGGATTATAAATAAGCTGTTTTCTTATAGCCATACCATCTAAAATTAGGGTGCAATTCCGGTCTTCATCAGGAAAGTCCAAGATCGCATCGAAGACTTCTTTAAAAAATCCTGGATCGGCGTTAATCGATGAAGTCCATTCTTTGATGGAAGACGGATGCGGCAACGTCAAGATTGTTCTGAAATATATATATATATAATTAACACAGTGAAAATGGTGATTTGATTCAGACCATTGTGTTTGAGCATTCGAATTGTGGATTTCTGCTCAGCTAGTCGCTTCGACTGGCTTAGAAAAAATCCGAATGCTTCTTCTTGAAAAAAATGGTTCCAAGAAAAGAAAAAATTAATAACATACATTAGCTAAAAAAAATAAATAAAATAAAGAAAGATCGTATTCGTCAGGTAAGTGCCTCGAAATTTAAATTTGTTGGTCCAACGAATCATACACACTAACACAATTGCGTCTCCTTCATATTTTTTTTATTTTTATTTATTTGCACAATCAAGTAAACATACCTTCTTGTGCCGGCTCTCAAAAAGAAAAACTTGAGCCGAGAGCCGGAGTTGCAAGATGAATAAAACAATTCCAAATATTAGAATTCATAAATAATAAAAATTAATCAATTTAATAACAAATATACATTACAAACTGACTAGCGAAATCCTAAGAGGAGATATATAGTACCTCCTACATTGGTAAGGCTAGCCGACTTTTATCTTTTGATAAAAACGCTTTCAAAGTCTTAATATTTTTAAATTTTGAGAAGTTTAATTTATTTTTCACTGCAAATTTTAACCCAATAATCAATGCATGCCTAGTAAAAAGAGAAGTGACATGTCTAGGAATGATATAATGAGGAAGTTTCATGGGTCAGAACTTATTCATAAATTTATTTTTTAAGGTTTATTTATGCTAAAATAGAGCATAAATCGTGATCCGTTCGTAAAATAATCCTCCTTTAGTTCTACTAATTCTCTAGTTTAGTTTACTAATTCCTCATTAGTAAAACTCGACAACCTCGTATTTTTATCATGATGAAAAGTGAAATCATTCAAATCAATTTTATATAAGTGCAAACACGTAGCCATTACACACAATTTCTTAATACTGAGAACGTCAAACTCATCAAATAGCCTCCCTGACGGAAACAAAAAAGGATTTTTACAAATAATTTTAATCAAAGATTTCTGAGCAACTAATATATTATTCACACAAACCTGCAAAAGTTATATGCTCTGGACGAATAATAGTGCAGAGTTAAGGCGAATTTCTTCAACTCGTCACTGTATCTCACGCCATGTCGCGAACGTTTTTGATTTTTAATTTGATTTCTAAAAATCTCTTGAGCCGTACCACTGAATTGTTCCGTGAGGATGTGACTCGTATGGTCGTCTACGTATCCATTTTTTTTCATTTCACGAATTAAGCCCTCCATGGAATTAATCTTTTGCTTTTGTCGACGAATTCTTTGATTGAGGACTTTCAGTTTTTTTAAGTAGTCGAGTAGAATGTGGAAGACACTTTTCGTCAGTTTGAATTTCTTTGTCAACTCTAGGCACAACAGGAAGAAAATCCTTTTCGGCTAGGGCATCGGACTGAAAAGGATAACGAAAATTACTTTTTACGAGAATAAAATAGGCAGCGTAGTAGAAATCATTCTCACCTGCTCAACATTAGAGATTTGACTTGATCTGTCAGTCAAAACTTCATGGGATGGTCCTGGGCTATCGATCTGAAAAAATCGTTAATGTTCACATTAGCCAAAATATTTTCTTTCTGACAATTTGGTGACGCTTGGCCTAGCCACACCGAACACGAACTGCCGCGCGGACTGGTCTGTACGCGGAAAACGATGGTAACGGGGTAAACCAACGCGAACAGACGCTCAGAATGGTCCACTCGCGGGAAACCCATAGCAACGGGGTATACCTTGCCCACGTTGTCATGGGTTATGGCGAATGGACCAGTCCGCGTTCTATGTGGCAAGGCCTTTAAGGCCCCTCCCTCTCCTAACAGACCGTGAACTGACGCGCGGACTGATCCGCTCGATAAAACCACATGACGTGGGCGAGGTATACCCCGTTGCCGAAATGCGAGAGGACCAGTCAACGCGCAAAAATACCGTGACTAGTGGACCAGTACGCGTGGCAGTTCACGTTGCCCTGCCACTCAGAACGCGAATTGGTCTACTCGCGATAAAACCAGGCCAACGCGGACAAGGTAAGTACCACTTGCCATGGTTTTTTTCGCGAGCGTACCATTCTGCGCGTCTGTTCGCGTTCTTTGTGGCGAGGCCTATAAAGTGTGCAAAGTCAAAGCCACACTCCCTGTTACTTTTGCCAAGGGCGAGAGGTGACTTTCAACGTCACTCGTTAACGAAAGAATTGGGCATTTGAATTGGAAAATAATAAAAGCCCCTCACCTCTTTAGTCGACTTTTTCGGAATGGTCCTGATTTTCTTTTCCTTTGGCTCTTAGTAAGAAGGGAAAGCGGGAAAGACTGTCGGTACGGCGTTATCCTTCAGGTGACGAACGTTTATGCCGGGTCTTACCAAGAAGTCTGCCTCAATGAAGTGAACTGAACACAGCTTTGTGTGTTTCGTGGGCGCAAAATTTTTTCTCTTCACAGCAGAAACCCACTTGCGCAGCAACTCAGCGTTACGCAAAGGAAATCTGGCCAAAAAGGTCAATACTCAGTGATGACAATATTCTTTCATTTGTTTTCGCTGCCAATGTCTCACCCAAAGAATTGCAAAGTTCCTCCGGGAGTCTACCGATTTGTGCACCCATACGCCGAACAGGAAAGCACCGCAGCAGGAAAACTAATTAATATGAAAGAAAATTTCCTATGAAAAAGGAGTTATTCCAGTCGCACCTTCTCAAGGTTCGTACGAGTTTTCCAGATTTATCATTAAAAGATTACTCCAAAACATTACTGAACATTCTACTTACTTTCTGAAGATCCAGCGATTCTATGTGCCGAAGTTTTGAAAACAAAGTTCTCTGGAAGTAGTCGAAATATATAATTTTTTTTGAAGCAAGAGCAACACACCATACAATCACAGTACCAAACTGATAGCTTTTTGCCCAACTTAAAGATGGCCGCGGCCCTTTAAACGAGGCTCCACTCTTTTCAAGGCAAATTGGTGGGAGTTCGCTATCTAGGTATTGTATAAATGTCTATGGTGTGAAGAAGGTACAGGAATTGAGAAGGTAGGCGAATTCCCGCAGGACCCGATGGGCTCGGCTGGTCATGGGGTTCTCTTGAGTTCTAGCACCTGAAGCGTTGTGCGGGAAATTGCCTAACTTAAAGCTAACACTCCGAGTTACCCTTCTGAGTAACTAACGGAACACGTGTAGAAATGTCAAGGGTTTCATTGAGCAATTCGACCATAATGTGTGTGGGCAAAAGAAAAACCCTAAAAATTAAACTTTCGGTAAAAATCAATACTTGGCTATAGGAACAAAAAAAAAAAAAGAACGAATCTCTGTTTCAAATGTGTAAAACTTGGCACAGAGAACAAAACGTGACATTCGCGTGTCTTTGCACCCTAATCATTGATGTTGCTTCTTACCGTTCAAGAGTGAGGGGGTTCGAGTTTTTTCCAACGAGGGTTTGCCCTCGGAAAGAGAACCCTCGACGCGAAGGAGTGCTGAGATCTTTTGGTATTCACATATCGCACCCTCGCTACAATAGTGTCGTAACTCAAAAACATATTTTTTTGAGTTACACTATTGTAGCGAGGGTGCGATATATACAGGGGTGGGCAAGATACTTGAGTATTTAAAATACTTTGTATTTTAAATACAAAATATGTATTTTGTAATTGTATTTAAATACTTTTGGAAAAGTATTTGTATTTCTGTATTTAAAATACATTTTGAAAGTATTTTGGGCTTTATATTTAAAATACATTTTCAAAAGTGTTTTGAATTTCACACTCAACGAAAATACAAATACAAATACTTTTAATTTCAACGTTCTTTACTTTCCACTTCTTCGCCACCATTCACCAGTATAACCTAACTTAGTGACACCATATTTGGCACAAAAACCCGGTGTAATAACAGCCTTCGATTGACGTTTTCATTTTTCGAAAAATTGGAGAGGGAAGGGTAGTCACGGTGGGAGGTGGAAGTTCCGAATTCCTTGTTAGCACAACTGCGGACGGAGGGGGTGGTCGACCTGGCACGGGACCAATTTTTTTTTTTTTTTTTTTAATTAATGCATTTATTCATATGAAGTATTTCAAAAATTAATTTCATATAATGCTACTACCCCCTGTAAGTAAACTTGAGCTGGGGGAGGAGCCATCACAGATTTGTACATAACTTCTGAGTATCACAATTCACTGCCAACAAAATATTTTCAATATCACAAAGCATATCACAGAATACAAGCATCACAAAATGAATAATAATAATCAGGAAAGACAAGAAAAATAAAGAAGGATGTTACTATAAGGGTTCATTAAATAAATATTTACGTACACAACTTTTAAATTTGGATAAACTGGTTGAATTTTTTATATCGAGGGGAAGTTTATTAAACATCTTAACGCCGTTATATGTAAAATAATTTTGACCCAACGTCGTTAGTCTTAACGGTAATCGCAAGGTAAAGTCAGAAGCCAATCGAGTATTACCTTGCACACAAACATAATCATCTTTTTGCTTATAGATTTAGATTAGAGTGATTTTCTTAATAATTTTCCATAAATCGAAAACCTGAAACTCCTTAAATATTAAGTTAGTTGGCGTTCTGGTCCTCTTTCGTAGCAAGATTTTTATAAGTAATTTCTGGGTTTTGTATAGTGGCTCCAAAACCTCTCGGTAAGCGGAACCCCATACTACAATGCTATACGACAAAACTGACTGTATGAGGGCAAGGTAGAAGAGCCTCATGGTTTTTAGAGTCATAAATCCTCTAACAGTCAGACACATTGGCGTTGCTGCGTGAAAAAAAATCAAATGAAATAGCTCCTTCGCGATATCATTTATCTCTGATAACTTGAATAAAAAACGAAAAACTGATCTAGGTTCATGAGAAACAAAGGTGGGTAACTTCTCTATGTGTCTCAAAAGAGGTTCGGATAATTTCATTTGCATGAAATGCCCCTGTGGTTGCGTGAGGCCCGTGCCTGAAGCGGCGTTCACTTCACCTGGGGTAGGGATCGTCTCCTCTTTTTGAGTGTGAGTCTGCGGATCGACGGAAAGATCCCCTTCGAGTCTTGATGGGACGGAGGGTGGTGGTCTCTCGATTGAATTTAGCTTGAGTATAATTTTTTCAAGTTGGGAATTTATATTTGCGAATTGAGTCTCCTGTTTGGTTTTGCTAGATTGCAGATCTTTTATTATTTCGTCGTGAGAATTAACTTTCTGGCAGCAATTGTTCAGAGTGGTACTAAGTCTTTGTAATGTAGAATTTATTTTCTCGAGGGTAAGCTTGCAGCAGTCGTTTAAAAAGGTTGCTTTTAGTTCGGTTCTCAGTTTCCCGTAATTTATTTTAGTAATATTGGAGCACGCTTCGCAGCGAATCTGATTGCACCCTGAGCAAGTAATTGGTGTGTCTGGGTCCTCTAATTCCTTCTTGCATCTCGAGCATATAGGAGCCATGTTAATGAGGTGATTGTATAAGTTTTGTTAATTTATTAAAGAGAAGGGAAATATAAGATACGATAGCAAAGGATAAGGGCGAAGTACACTCGAATGAATTGTGGTGGTGTCATGTTAGATTTGAAAATCGAATTTATTGAATGAATATATTAAAAAGTAAAAATTAATTCTTCCGATATAGAAATAAAAATGATTCTGGTGGGTGTTTTCATAAAACAAGGGATGCCATTTTGTGACGAGATTGGGGTTCAGGTCACAAAAAAATATAAGAGGTTGCAGAGAGGTGAGGGGAAATTTATAGTAGAGTAAGAGAGGACTCACCGTTGTTGCGCTCAACGTCAAAACCAGACTGTTTTAGTGTTGGTCGTCGTTTTATTGGAAGGGCTATCCCGCACTATTCAACCGCGACGGTGGGGATATTTGGTATCCTCACAATTTTCTTAGTTTTTTCGTTACAAGTGCAACTTGCGGGAGCCATGTAAGACATTGGTCCATAAATATGCCCAAATACCTCGTTTGTGGCACCTGAATTATAGAGGAACAAGAGCAAGGAAGATTACATTGATGTGATTCATGAATTTGCAATCTATCAATTTGGGGAACATTATGTCTTCGGAGAGAAAATGCCATGAAGTTAGATTTGTCGTAATTTAGCAACATCCCTGCTGATCTCAGCCAAGTAGTGACCTCCACCATACACCGCATAGCTTTTCCCACAGATTCCTCCCATGTGGATCCCTCAACCAAAAGAACAGTGTCATCAGCGTACGAGATTATACAACCATCCATTAGATCTAACTACAGCAGTTCATTCATAAAGTATATAAACAAAGTCGGCCCGAGGACAGTTCCCTGCGGAATACCATAGGAAAAAGTTGCTGGATCACTTAATTTATCATACATTTTAACCTGTTGTGTGCGGTTCTTTAAATAGCTCGCAATCCAACTTACAAACTTACTGTGCATTGTGCTGAGGCTCAAAATTAATTTATCATGGGACACACAATCAAAGGCTTTCTTTAGGTCTAAGTAGATGGCTAAAGGCTTTCGTGATCTTTCCAATGAGTTAACAATTTTACCGGTCAGAAATGACACAGCGTCCTGCGTGCTCTTGCCTGCTCTAAAACCAAATTGTCTATTGCTCAGCATGTTTCCGCTTTCCAATTTATCAACGAAATAAATTTTGACAATCTTTTCAAATACCTTTGCAATATTGGAAACTAAAGATATTGGCCGATAATTATTCACATCATGAGGCTCCCCAGTTTTAAACAGAGGAACCACTATAGCTTTTTTATAGATATCCGGAAAAACACCAGTACTAATACTTAAATTAATTAGGTAGACCAACGGTTTAGAGATATAGTGCTTAATTTTCTTTAGCGTTTCAGAACTAATTCCATCAAATCCGGGACTGGATCCTCCCTTCAGTGAATCAATAGCCTTACATACGTCCTCCTTCTCAATCCTCATAAATGGTTCATCATCCGTGGAATCATCGTTATTGCCAAACCCAGTAGTAACAATGTCATCTGATATCGAGACGCTATCCCTAGCAACCAATCTCTCTCCAACCGTGGAAAAGTGTTCGTTGAAAGCTTTACAAACAACTTCAGGATTTTCTTTAACATTCCAAAAACGATCACCATAAACTATCCCATCAATCTTCGAAGCTACCGGTTTCCGATTTGTAGCCTCATTTATTACATTCCAAGTCTTTTTACAGTCATTTTCAGTACGTTCTAGTTTACTTCTAAAATAAGAATCCTTACTTTTCCTGATAATAAATGTCAACCAGTTACGATATTTTTTAAACTTTCGATCCCACAACAAATTTTCCGGGTACTTACGCACCTTCCTTGCCATTTTCTCTTTCTTTCTAATGCTATTCAAAATTCCTTGAGTGATCCAGGGCTTCAATGGCGCGTTCTTATGAGAGAGGAGTTTGATAGTATTTGAGTTTCTGTCTATGTGGTGAAGCAAAATTGTATGGAAATGATCTGCACAAATATTCACATTATTCTCTCTAACGACCGTTAACCAATTCTCCTCTTTTAATGTTACAAATAGGTTTTCAAAATTTATGCTTTGTTTATTAGATTTTTCCTGTGAAATATGTTTCTCAGTTTTCAGTAAAAGGTTCACTTTTAAGACCGGTGTGAAATGGTCAGTTACACATGATTTCCAAATGTAAGGAATTAATAGGCGTTCATGCGATCTATTAGCGATTTTAACAAATATATGGTCTAAGCATGAAGATTGATCTTGTTTCATCCGGGTATAGTTATTGACGCACGGTACAAATGAGATACTCGCTAGCATATCTAAATATTCGCTTTTAATATGACTCATAACTGCGGTTTCTGATATGTCAATATTCATATCCCCCAATAGACCAGTGAATATATTGGGCTCCTTAAGGCATAGAGTTTTTAATTCATTTATAAATATTATTTCATTTCCATTGGGAGAACGGTAAACACAAATAACTTTATTTTGTTGACCCTTGAACGTGAAGTATACGACTAAACAAGTGGCTGCAGACATTTTAATCTCAGAAATAATTATATCAGTACAGCGAGCACTAAGGAAAACAACGACCCCACTGTTTTGATTTATAAAACTAGTCGTACTCTTTGATACATAGCTGGGTAGAGATTGAATAACGTTAGAGTTCGAGTTCCAAGTTTCGGTTAAACATAAAAAGTCTGGTTTATATTTCATCAGCTCCATTGACGCTGCCAATTCATCGAAGTTTTTTCTTAAACTTCTGATATTGGAATTGAAAAATAATAGTTCATTGTTATTTTGACATGCTAGATTTTTATTTAATGCTTCAATGTCTTCACAATAGACCTCTTCCACTGGTCCCAAATTATCAATTTCATTACAAACTAAATCCATTAAATGAAAGACAGAGATACGCGATAATTTGAAATATATTTCCAATTATTTCATTCATTCAGTGACCGTTGAAAAAACACGTTTTTAAATTTAGAGTTTTTATCAATTTTGAGTAGCAGCTGGCGAGTTGATAGAAGAGGTCTTGAACTTTCGTCCCTTCTCATGAACACTTTGCCATTTCGGTACCAAACGAATTTGAAACCATATTCCTTGGCATGCTCTTTAGTAATCCAACGAAGAAAACTGTTGTACGGAGTCAAGCGTTCGTTCACATAGATTGGTAGGTCAGGAAAGGAGTCAAGAAATTCCCTCATCTTCAATACACCTCTCTTCTCTTTCGCCGCCGCAAGAAGTTTGTTTTTGTTGTTTATATTACAAAAACGAACAATAATATTTGACGATCCTTGTTTTGGGTTTCGCGGCTTGGTTCTGAAGATATCAATAAGGTCATCGCTCTCGAAAGATACGCCAACAGCTCTGGCAGTACGAAGTGCAATATCCGTTAGATTCTCCCCACTTAGCACCGGTATATCCGAAATGACCACATCCCGATTCAAATTATTCCGTTCGCAAATATTCACACGATCCTCGAGGTTGAGAATTACTTGGCTTAGTCGCACATTCTCTGTTTTTAGAGACGCATTTTCCTCCGCCATTTTTTTCATTGTTTCTTCAATTTTGGACAATCTTGCGAGCACCTCATCAAGTTTACCAGAATTATAATCCGCCGCTTTTTCAAACATTTTAATTTGATTAGAAATCATTTTTAATTGACGAATAGCGGCATTACCTTTCATGTCAGAGTCATCTGAATCCAGCTCCTCTGGCGATTCATCCGCATCCGACGTAGGTTTTTCCTTCATTTTACTTTTACAATGCCCACACTTCCACGTTAGTTTTTTCTTTCCGAGTTTTTTAAAGTTTTCATCACTTTTCACATTCGTACACGAAGGATGATAGCTTTCCGCGCATTTTGCACATTTGAGAAATTTTTTAGGCGAGAGCACAGACTTACACTCGACGCAATTCATGATGTAATCACGATACGCAGGAGCGATGTACACTCTCTCGCTACTCGGAGCTGACTGAATGGTCCTAATGGTCCTAATGCGGGGTGGTCTCTCGCAGGGTAGCCCCCTGGTGGTGCGCTATCGGGGATCACGCCTTGTGGGGGAACGGCAGGGTCGAGATTAACCCGGGGAGGACAGCGACCCCGCAGCTAGAGGCGGTTGCGGGGAAGCTAGAGAGGACCTTTGCCCTCTTTAGGTCGGTGGGGGGAAACGTATGGGGCACGAACTTCCACTGCCGAGCTCGTTACTTCAAGGTGGTATTCGTACCTACCCTGCTGTACGGTGCAACGTGGTGGTGGCACCGGCCCACGAAAGCTCAGAGGGCGAAGGTCCTCAGCTTGCAGCGGCAGGCCTTGGTAAGGGTGGCCATGGCGTACCGGACTGTCAGTTCCGACGCGCTTCAGGTGCTGGCGGGGATACCTCCTGCGGACCTCCTGCTCGACGCATGGGTTCACGGGCGCCACCTGGTTCAGGGAAACTTGGACTGGGTACGGTGCCGTGAAGATTGGGCAGAGCGACTCGGTCTCTTGGCCGAGGAGTGGGGGGCCGCATGGGGCCTCCGCCTCCTTGACGACCTAGTCGTTGAGGCTTGGCAGGCGCGTTGGACTTACAGTTCAACGGGTAGGCGTACATTCGGGTTCGTGCCTGACGTTCGGACGAGACTGGCAGCGGCCAAGTGGTTCACCCTTGAGCACGCTGCCGTGCAATTCCTGACTGGACACGGCTCGTTTAACGCCAAGTTGTGGTTCTTCCGGCGGCGGGACTCTCCAACATGCCCTTGTGGTGTCGAGGAGGAGACCGCCGACCATGTGCTTCGTCGCTGCAGCCTCCACGGGGATCTGCGGCGGGCGACATGGGGGAGTAGAGGCCCACCGGAAGACTCGGCTCTTGTCCGAGACCGGCGGGCGTGTGGCCGCCTCCTTGCCTTCTCCCGCTCCTGGCTGGAGCGAAGAGGGCTGGGACCGGCCATGCTTGAGTAGGGTTCCCTACTCGGGCAACCCGGGCAGGGTTCTCTTCCCTGTCCGGTTTCGGTCCATGGCGGAAGCCAGCATCCTCAGCTCAAAAGGTCCACCTCCGCGTGGTCTCTTTCGGGCGCGGCTGCCTGGCCAGCAGCGAAAAATCGCCTATTAATAAAAAAAAAGAGAATAGATAATGTGCTAATTCGCTGAAAAATTATCAAAAAACGCTATTTCACAGCTGAAATGAAGAAAAAGCAATAATTCGCGGCTGAAATTGAGAAAACGAAAATCTGTACAGCTTCTGAAAGAATCGAGGCTCAAACTGAGAAACAGCGCTAATCCGTAGACAAAAATTGCTCACGCGGGCTAAAACCTAAAAAAACTACGCGGCTAGAATTGACAAAGATATTAATTAGCGGGGCCAACTTTAAGAAAAACACTAATTTTCAACTCAAACTGAGAAAAAAGTGCTAATTGGCTGCTAAAAAAATGGCTAAACTGCAGCTGAAAATGAGGAAAACGCCAAATCGTGGCTAAAATGGAGGAAAATCGCCAATACAAACGAAAGAATCCCTACTGCACTGCTAAAATTGATTAAAAGCGCCAACCCGTGGCCAAAATTGGTTAAAGTGGTAGCGTGCCAACACCTAACAAACCTCAATTTTTATTTTTAAAAATAACAAATATTTTGTTAAAAAAAAAACAACATAAGTCAGTTTAATCGCGAGTTTGTATTTTCCCAATTTTTCATTGTCGTTATAAAAAAGATCTCTAAATTTTTCGTTGGCCGTTATTTTGTATACCGAAGAGAGCGCGACCCACAAAGTCACTGAACCTTGAAAAATTGACAAAACGCAAATGCGTAGCTTCTGTTCGAGGCTAAAACTAAACAATAAACGCTAATACATAGCAAAAATTGAAAGAAAAATGCCAACGTGGGACTGAAGTGTTAAAAAAAAAAAAAAAAAAAAAAAAAAAAAAAAACGAGAGAGGAACCTGCGTATTACTAGGGCTGATTTGAGAGGTGTCCAGGATGTGCTTAAGGCTCTACTCCACGCTCCATAAACGGAGTTCTCGTGTAACTCACCGTAGGATAGACCAAATCGCATCGGGTTTTTTGCATTATTTTGCTTAAATCAATAGCTACGGCGCTAAGTAAATAATTTTGTAATTTAAAAAAATTGGTGATTAATTAATCTATATTTAGTGCTTTAATGACTGATTTTTCGGGAAAAACTGGGTTAGCGCCGTAGAATATTTTATTAAATGATTTTTAAGAATAAGCGGAGGTGAATAAATTCCACCAAATTTAATATATTCAAGAACTACGATTTAATTAAAACTGCTCTGCTAAATGGCGCTCTTGTGTTCTCGGCGGCAGTTCTCTAAACTATTAAGTTCTCATGGCCAAGGTTATCACGGAAGGGTTGGTTGCGGGGGTAAAG